>JAOXJP010035118.1:0-31010 GCA_025762735.1 Platanus orientalis
TACGCCTGATCTCCACCTCTGTGAGAGATCAGGCGTACCCATGATCAGGCGTACTACCTTGAGATTAGGCATACTGACAGAAACCCCACTAAAATTCCCTTATTTTTATTCACTTCTTGGTGAAAATGAAATAAAAGGGATAGGTCAAAGAAGCCACCCTAAAAAGGTGGGTAATTGGGGTGCTTAACACCTTCCCCTATTGCAACCAAACAGCTTACCCAGATCCCTGAAGACCAGACCAGTTAGAGAGTCAACCCTAGGTCCAAGTGCCTAGCCCGGGCCTTGAGAAAGCCCGTATCCTCCCTTTCCCCTAGAAAGGAGGCAGGTGCCTAACCTCGCCTGTAAAAAAACCCCGAGTTGGTGGCAACTCCAAACAAAACCCCGAAGTGGGTCGCGGATCCCTTTCCACGATGTCCATAACAACCATTCGGGGTAATGGACTTCCTTTACAAACTTAGCTTCCAAGAGTATGTCTACTTCATCTACAACCGCTTTATTTCGGTCTGCCATGAAATTTCTTCTCTTTTGTCTTATTGGTCTTGCGGCTTTATAGATGTTCAATTTATGAACAATGACCTCGAGATCAATGTCAGGCATGTCTTGATGAGTCCAGGTGAAGACATCCCGATGCCTAGATAATAGCCTGATTAGCCTCTCCTTCTGCTCTGATCCGAGGAGGCTTCCAATCCAAATTTTCTGATCGGGTGATTAGCTATCCAACGGAACTTCCAAGAGATCTTCCACTGGTTCAGCAGTCTGACTAATTTTCTTCAATTTCTCTTCGCTGACCATCATTGCTTCATCCAGCAATTTCTTCGATAGAGAGGCACTGTAGCATTCCCTCGCCATAATCTGGTCGCCCTTAACTATCCTGATCCCATGTTCCGTAGGGAACTTCATCATCAGGTGGTAAGTATTATCTGGTTCAATGAGGGTCTTCTCAGTATTGCATTGTATGCTGACGGGCAGTTGACTACAAGGTTGGTAATTTGCTGTTCTCCGAGCCCGACCGTGACTGGTAGAGTTATCGAGCCTAATGGAAATATTTTATCCCCCATGAAGCCTACTAGGGGAGCTCCTATGGGTTGAAGATTGTCCTCTGGGATCTTCATCTGCTTGAAGGCTGGAAGGTATAAGATATTCACAGAACTATCGTTGTCTACTAATACCCTCCTTGTTATGTACCCGATAATCATAACCATCACGATGAGGGGATCATCATGTGGGTGTTGCAGTCGTGTAGAGTCTTCTTCAGAGAATGTGATCGAGGGGTCGGGTCTTCGAGCTAGTTTCCTCGGTCTCCCAATTGTATAGACATCCTTCCCCTCATTTTGCTTGCATTTTCGCATATAAGCTTTCCTTGCAAAAGCTAACTCTCCTCCCCCGATAGTGCCTCCAGCTATCACTCGGATTCCACCCAAGGGAGGGATCCCTTCCTTCTCCTTGGTGGCGAGTTGATGAGGCGTTGCCTTGGTCTCGTCCACCTTTGAACCTGTCACAAACCTCCTCAATCTCCCTTGATTTATCAATTCCTCGATTTGTTCCTTTAGATAAAAACAATCGTTTGTGTCATAACCGTGGTCTCTATGAAAGCAACAATACTTCTCTTTCGCTCACCATGCCAGAGGAGCCTTCAGCTTCCCAGGCCATTTGAAGGCTGGGTCATCCCTGATCTCCATTAGAACACGCTCTAGAACCACGTTCAAAGGGGTATAACTGGAGAACCAAGATTTGAGTTTCCTGCTTTCGACTCGAGTTAGCAGGCCTAGTCATTTTCCCTTCGGGCTTGGGTGAAATCGGATGACCCATCTGTCCTTTTCCTTTTCTCCAACTCTCCTCCACCTCTTCGTGCCGGCATCGCCTCCTCCACGTTCATATGTTTTTGTGCCTTTACCATAAACTCCTCCAAGGTGCTGGGTGGAGACTTCAATAAAGAGAATAGGAACCTTGATGGTTGCAATCCCCTCATTAAAGCAGTTAGGATCACTTTATCATCAGTATCATCCACCTGCAAGGCTTCTTTGTTGAACTGGGCGATATAGTTCCTTAGGGATTCTTCTCGTTTTTGTCTGATGTTTAAGAGGTGGGTCACAGGCTTCCGATAACTCTGTGTACTTATGAAATGGCTAACGAACCGCTTGCTGAGGTCCAAGAAACTGTCAATGGACCCTAGTTTCAACTTCTTGAACCATGCGTGGGCAGGGCCTTTGAGGGTCAACGGGAAGGCTCGACACATGATCTCCTCCGGGAAGGCCTAGAGGTGCATTAATGTTTTGTACGTCTCTAGGTGATCTAGGGGATCTTTCATCCCTTCGAATGCTTCCATCTGAGGGGGACAGAACTTGTGAGGAAGTGGGCATTTCATTACCTGGACTGAGAAAGGAAGTTCATTCCTTCAAACTAAGTCCTCGACTGTCAATGGTTCCTTTCCCTTCATCGTCTACATGACATCTTCAAGTTGATTTTGTACCTCTTTGAGCCATTCGTTCATCAGTGGGTTCCTCGGATTGCTTCCTTCTTCCCGACTCTGGTGGGGGCATTCTTCGTCATGATATTTTTCTGGCTGATGTGATTCTATCTCTCCCACTTGTTCCTCATTCTTGCTTCCTGATGGGGCGGGATTTTCATCTCGTGGCCCTTTGCGGTCCTCTCTTTCTTCTCTATCCATAATCCTTTGTAGGAGTTGTTGATTTTGTTGAGAAATCTCCTCAATGACCTTGGTGAGGTCCTGCATTCGCCGCTCAAGTTCGGGTCTATCTCCTTCATTCTCAATCTAGTCGTTCTGTTTGTTGTGTGTTGCCATGCTCCTCTTGTAATTCCTTCGTGTGTCCATGGATCTAGTCTCCACCATGCACCCTTAGTTGAAATGAGCCATTTTAACCACGGTTCCCACAAACAGTGCCGACTAATGAAGCCCAAATTTGACACTCGGGATCAAACAGATGGGTGCAAGGTTTCAAGTGAGCCTGCGGACATGCAAAGACAAGTAAAAGGATGGTCCTAGCCGGTGATGGCCGGTTACCCTTCGACAATCAAGTTAGAGACTTCGAAGAGGAAATGCTAGGCAAATTATGAGGAGATATTGCTCATACCTTTCTTCGCTACTACCGGCTTATTTTATAGCTTTCACCTCCAGCATAATTCCTGGATTTCAGTCTAACGCCCCTGTGCCTAGGCAGTGCTAGCGGGCATGATTATAGGAGATATTATTGTTAGGGTTGGCTGGATATAAATTGGTTTCCTTGTTCGACTTGAATGACACATGCCTTCCTTCCTGATACGAAGGCCTCAAACAAGGCCGGATCGGATGCATCAGCGGATATGTCCTGAGGGTCCTAATTGCCTCCGGAGATACCCCCCCTCAGATGATCTTGATGGTCTCCGAAAATATTGGGTCGGTACCTTCGTGTTCTCGGGAATCCTGGTGGCCTCGGGAATCTTGGTCGCTTCGAGAATCTTGACATAGGGGCCTGTGTCGGGGCAATCCAGACCAAGCCTCGAGATCTCGATCATGTCTGAGGGTTCTGAATGTGTGCCGGTTCCAGTCCCATCAAACACTTTGAATTATTGGACTCTGAACACTTTGAATACTTCTAACTGTATGAATTTTGAAATATGTGAACCCTTTAAATCATTGGACAACGGATATTTTGAACTAATACATGACATTGAACCATTGACTTTTACCTTCTTATTGACTTACTAGATTGGACACCAATTCTTGTTCGACAATTAACATTAAACTACGAATTGTGAACCCATAACTCTATACTGAACTAAGAACACGTATTGGAAATTTGACTTCAGTTTGATATCTAATTGTTGTTCAGTTTGTATTAGCATGATTAGGATGCCTATTTCGATATTTGTTTAATTCTGTACCGACCTTTGTGTTAGTTTTGGGGAGGGATTAAAACAATAATTAAGTATAATAGTCCTTAATTATCATTAAGATAACAATGACATCTCAAGGATTCATTCGCAAAATCAGTCATTCACGAGCTTACATGTAGCTCACTCGCGAATAGCTCAGACAAGTTCCATTTGCGCACTACGAGCATAGTCATTCATGCACTACTGACTGAGTCATTTGCACACTTTGGACTAGTCATTTGTGCACTTTATGTTTAGTTGCAAATTTACAAGTTTTCTTTAACCTTAGTGTCTAAACCAGTTCATTCAAAGCTAGAAGGTATAGTTATCACGTTTCTTGAAGGTAGTTGAGGCCTCCCATTAGAGTGTAAGGGATTTTAGCCAAGCTAACTTCGGGATACAATCTAGCATGGGTAGAACCCTTGTCTCTCTATGAACTTGCACGGTCTAGCAGAGACGAACAAACCTCACAGGTTACTCAAGCCCATATTTAAGGTCGGATTTTTTTCAAAAACTTATTAGTTTAAGATTCATCAATTTTCCCAAAAATCCGGCAACGTAATGCCATTACAAGTTTACGTAAATGAATAAGTAATCATCTCAAGAAGATCAATGTAATCTATCACAAACGAGAGCACCAATCTTAAAGAGGAAGCTCATCTACAATCACATGTGAGCTCTCACAAGTGAGAGTGTCACTCAAGAACTAGGCACTTTGTCTCCTAAGGAGATTAATGACTGGTCCGAGCAGGCCAAGATTTGGTCCCTGTGTTCCTCATGGGAGAGGAACGAAGATGGAGGGAATGGAGCAAGAGAGAGATTCCATCACACTGGGATCGCATCCCTTTCATCAAAGTTCTACAACTCCGGTAAACACATAGAGGTTTCCACCTCTTTCTCTTCCTCCTTTCTTCTCCCTGGTTTCATCATGGGTTGAACACCATTTTTCTTCTCTTTCCTCTCTCTTTTTTCCCTGGTCTTCCACGGTTTTCACCCCCTGGTTTCATCATGGGTTGAACACCATTTTTCTTCTCTCTTTTCTTCCCTTTTCCATCCCATTTTGTTCTTTGGTCCTCCATAGTTTTTCACCCCCTTCTCTTCTTCTCTTTCTCATACACATAATATAGGGGGGAGAGAGGGGCTTGCAAATGAGTTCATTCACCAGCCTTTGAGAGCTTTAGCTCTCTCTCAAAGATGATGGGGACAACACTCTTCTCTCTTGTCACATTAGTCCATGTGATCACTTTGACCAACTAAAGGAGAGAGAGACAACTTTAGGCCTTGTGCATGTGAGACAAAAGGGAGAAAGAGGGGCATACGTAATGCCTTGTGCGAATGGATCATTTTGCTCTATTCGCACAGGCCTTCAATATTTTAAAATATGTTTAACAATCCCTTACTTATTTTAAAATTTTGGAAAACTAGTATTTAATGGGCATTGAGAGAGGTCGCCACGTATACGTGTAGGTTGCGTAAGCTTTGAACCCACACTTTAGTGTAAACAGGTTGTAATTCGTCTAAGACTCAGTGGATTAACTGTGAACCGTTCTCATTGACAAACTAACTTGTTACACGCACAGTCCTCCATTAGTGAGATTTTACTCATTTATTTATAGATACACGCTTTAAGGTCTACGCATTATCCCGATTTACTAAAGTGCTCTAGAGATAGCCTTAATCTCATAGGAAGTGGCTAGCTTCCACACTTAGAAAGGTGAGTTTCTATCAATGGCGTATATTAGCCACATCCCAAATTTGGGACTATTGATCTCATTAAGAGAACCACAGTGTTCTTCATCCTTCGTTATCCACGGGTAAGCATCTGTAAGTAATCAAGAAAATGTTCTACAAGTACAACCATCTGTATAAACGTCTTATTTCATCTACAGGAAAAACCATTTGTAGGCTCACCGTAGGAAGGGACACATTTCATTAATTGAAAATGTGTTTTCAAGTGGGTTATATTTGGTTGTTTGCCCATTGAACCGTGATGTCTAGGTTGGTTTTCAGTTTTACCTTGGGTGACCAGGTTGGTTTCCCATTAAACCTTGGATAGCCAAGTCGATTTCCTTTGAACCTTAGACAGCTCAGTTGGGTATCTACCAGATATACCTTTAAAGACTTAACAATCCCATTCCCCTCGATGTGCTGGAGTTTTTAATTCCAGTTGGTCCCTTTGTTTCTCCGGTCAGCCATCTCATTAGCTTTACACATTAAGAGTAGCTCACATAGCTATCCGTGTATAAACCCTTTTGTCATGTATGCATTCCCTATATTAAATTTGGGGTTAATTTATTTCATGCTTTAAGTTTATCACCTAGAATCTTGACATTTAAGTCCTTCAGGTATAAAACCTCGATTTGTTGCTAGTGTCTTTCAGGTTCATAGACCTGAAATTCTATAATTTAGTGTCCATTAAGTACATTGACCGAGAATACTTACCACGTGCATCAGACAAAAATGTTTGGAATTCTCATAGAGTTAGTCATCAGGCATTTGGCCCAGGAGACTTATCATGTGTTTCAGATATGACACTTCCATTCATCAGGCATCATAAGCCTGGATCATCTCAAGTGGTTATAGCCTTTGAGGGCTTTATCTAATTTAGTGCGTCCACTGGTAAGCTTCACAACCACTATTCTCGATGTTACATCTATGAAAAAATCTTATACTCTGATTCTAATGACTTGGTTACAAAATATGTTAGTTTTCATGAAGCTTCACCTCCTATCATAGCAGACTTGAATTCAGATGTTTAATTCCTACAAGAGGTAGTTTCGCTTGGTATCGGATACTAGCAGATCCATTGTAGATGGATTTCACAGTTCATAACACTTGTGCATATAGAATAGACATAGATTTTGTAATCTAGTTCTTTCTACATGTATCCCTAGTGTATCAACTCAGTAGTACAATGGTCATAAGACTGATGCAGTCATCATATGTCTCAAGCATGTTACTTTATTTGAGTTTTACGATACACTTTATGTAACGACCCCGAAATTCACTACCTTATTTAGGCGTGAAACTGGATCGCTACTAAACCAGATTCATATGAAACTGGCTATAGATCTAAGCCTTTTACTTGAACCTATACTCTTCAAGGAATACTTAACTTTAACCTTAAAACAACATAAGCAGTGAAATCATAAAACTATTGCATCTAACCATAATCTTAAAAGTGTAACGAAAATGAACCAAAACATATAAATAAACTATCATGTCACTAATTTCCCATCGTTATATCACAAATATCAAACTACAAGTCTCAAGTCAAACTTTAATCTTAATACAAAAACATAATAGAGTCTAATACAAGGTACAAATCTAAATTAGACTGAAACAACTAAAAAGATAAATCATTAGCTTTATGCCTCCTCTTCGGCCTTAAGGCACTCCAAAAATGCGCACCTACATTAAATCTCTCCTGTAATAAAAATGGTATAAATAAGTGAGATCTACAGCTCGTAAGTAAATACACAAAATCTACTACGAAAGTTGAATGGACAAAACACGAATCTTTCAATATAAAATACTATATATATCTTCACATATAATACATATCAACTCTAGCATGTAGGCATGTGTTAGTGTACATACATCATCTACTTGTCATCATAAGGTCTAAACATTCATAATCATGATTTTTCATATATGAACTAGGCATTGCAATTCACATGCTTTTTTTTCATGGCATTCCTTTAACATCTATATATTGCAATATGTATCATTCTACCTATACATGACATTCTTCTCATAGTTATGCATGCTTCTATCTATACATGACATTCTTCCCATATCTGTAATTATGAATATGTGTTCACCATCACATGGTAAATATTTCATAGTTCATCTATAGTAAAGAAATCTAATATACATCTTAATGAACACTTTTATTCATTTCTCATGCATAGACTATAGTTTTCTAATATGAATATGCATATACAAATCACTTCAAACTAGCCATGCATCATTCTTAAGTAATTAGCAATCATAATAACACATTTACATAATGAGACATATGAAATTCTACTTTTATATTCAACAAGTCCATTATTATCTTAGTACTTAATCACTCACCTTTTTACTTGTTATTTATAGTAGGTTATGTATTACTCATTAATTTCCATTGTCCTTGTCTTAGTATTTACTGACCATTTTTCATTGGTCATTTAATACTTATCATTGATTTTCATAGCATTGACTCATATCCCAATGAAATAATCATCATACATTTTCATTTTTCTTACATAATTTAAGAACTTATACTCTTTTAAAGAATATGAGCTTTTACTTGTTTTTTAACATCTTATTTACTTACTTGTATTAAGGACTTGTATTTTCACTAGCAACTCGTGCATTTTTTTTTCCTTTCATTAAACTATATTTCTTATATAACTTATGAACTTGTTCTTCTTGTAAAACATAGATGTTTTAATTTTCTTCCCTTGATGCTTTTCTTCTTTTACATGACTTATAGCTTTACTTTACATTCAAAACTTATATAATGTTCTTCTATCATTAACATTCTTTCTTTCTTATAAACTTTCATATTCTTCTTATAATGATTTCACTCATGTTTATGTGTTTTATGAATCTTTCAATATTTCTTAACATAATTTCATTCTCAATAGTGGAACCTTTTAGGTCATTTACATTTACTCATGGTTACTTGATATCATTTTCTTACACTTGTTTTTCACAATCTTATACTTTTTTAAAATTTTCATTTACTTATTTTACACTTTACTTTCACTTACTTACTTTTGACATATCATATTATCCCTAATCGTGAGAGACATCATCATACCATTACTTATACCCCAATGGGAGGACCATCAAATCATTGCATTCTTACTCCAATGAGAGGGCCATCATCCCATTGTATTATTACCTCAAATGGGAGGACCATCATACCATTATATTGTTACCCCAAATGAGAGGGTCATCATACCATTACATTTTTACCCCAATGGGACGGCCATCATACCATTGTATTATTACCCAAAATGGGAGAGCTATCATACCATTGTATTATTACCCTAAATGAAAGGGCCATCATACCATTGCATTCTTACCCTAATGGGAGAGTTATCATACAATTGCATTCTTACCCCAATGTGAGAGCCATCAAAATTAAGACAGTTATTTTTGTTTTTCTTACTCATCTTATTTCATTCTTTACTTATTCATAATAATGAGACATTTACATCTTAGCATTCTTACTTATCTTCTTTATGTTCATTAATTTTTTATCAATTTTACTCATCATTCATTAATGACCAACTTACTTTATCATATCACTACATGAATATTCACTGACCATAACACAAAAACATATATTATTCACATGTTACATTCATTAACTTAGTAATAGAGAATAAGTCTATCACTATAGACATTCATTAGTATCATAAAAAGGCATTCAACTTTATACCACACATTTGCTAACATGATTAGAAGCATGTGCAACACTAATAAATCAATTTCTAACTTATCCAACAAAAAATCATAGAATTTTGCATGATATTGTACTTTCAAACACTATATAATTAATACACTTATCTCAAGTGAGATTTCCAACAATAATCATATTACACATGCTTTCCAAATATTCATAATCTCAGCTTATAACTCGTTTAGATCATTCAATAACAATCCCTAAGCAGTTTATATGTCATCATTAACTATCTCCATTATAGTAAGAGTCAACATACATCATAATCAATTTCTACATGTATAACCAAATCAATTTCTTCATTCTTATAATAATATGTTAAGAGAAACTCAACTTCAATTCAAATATTCATATTTTTCATGGAAAATCAAAATTTTCATGCATTAATAACTATCATGGATGATACATATTCATAGATCCTTAACTAACATATTTCAAAAACTCATGGAATCCAATATTTTAAGAAAATACATATACATATAATATAAAACTAATTTTCTTTACAAATTAAATTGGGGATTTCTAAAATCCTAGCACAATATGGCAAGATTTCATCACAAATCACCAAAAGAGTTGGGGATTTTAAGGTCTTAGCAAAAGGCTTTACAAACATGTGAGAAAACATATATAAAATCAAGATTTCACTATTACAAAACTTCTAAGAACCTAAAAAAAAAAATGGAGTAAGTTTTGTATAACTACTTACCTAAGCTTATTTTCCTACTTTTCAAGAAGATCTTGGAGAAGAACTCCCTTGCTCTTTCCTCTATTCTCTGTAAAAAGTGATAAAAAGTGATGTAAAAAGAATGTTAACTAGGTAGGGAATGGAAATCTAGGAAGAAAATGAGCTAAACTAATGGATTTCCAACATTAGGAGTGAAACTTATTCAATTTGGGGTAGAACTCCCACATTGCTCCCAAATCCTCTAAACCTCTCTAACTCTTTTTCTTTTGGTGTAAATGAGATCATTATGATTTCTTTATCTTATTTATATGGTTTTGACTTGAGTTGGAAGGGTCTCACACTCCCTAAAATGAAGAAAAAACTATTTGGGTTAAAAAAACACAATCTGGGTCATCTTGGATCGATCCAGAGGGTCTCGGATCAATCCCCCAATAGTCAAATCGATCCATATGAGTGCCAGATCAATCTGACATGTTTTTGAAAAAATAGTTGTAGAACTATGCGGGTTCGGATAGTGGCAGATCGATCCTTTAAGTGTTGATCCATCTAGATGCTCTTTTTTTCAGGTTTGATCCCTTCACACTAAAACGGCTATAACTTTCTATAAAAAACTCATTTTTGTGAACTGTTTGTTGGGTTGGAAACTAGACTTCAATATATTTTCATGGGTATATGGCTTGAACCATAATTCACTCGGGATTAGTGTTAGTGAGGCCGAAAAGTTATCCAAAATACACAGGTTTGTCAACACAGACACCTCATGGTAAAATGAGCATAACTTCTTCTAGGAGACTCGTAATTGCACACCGTTTATTTTTATAGAAAGTAAACTCCTAGTTATTTCCATCAAGGTATGTCATGACTCCCAATTATCTTGAGATTTGTGCTAATGGGCCCACAAATATACCCCAAATGCAAAGTTGGGATATCTTTTGAACTTGATAGGTTTGAAGCCCAACCTGGGTCTTACACTTTTAACTTGGTCCAATAGGTTCCTAAACCACTTTATGGTCTATTTAAACATATAAAAGGATAATTTTACCTTTATAAGAATAAAATTATATTTTTACTCCTTAAATGAAATGTGGGTCATTACACTTTATCTATTGATCATTAGACTTGATCAGAGATTTGTGTCATCAGCTCATAGATGGTATTCTCCTGTGATTGGTTTGTACCTATTCACAATTGACATCAGCTCATAGTTGGTAAACACAATGTCACCAACATGTAGCCGGTATACAATGGAATGGTTGCTGATACATGTGGTGTACATGAAACCTACTAAGGGTTTTCACTCAGTACATGCTTGAATTAGTAAAGAAGTTACTTTTATCTTAATAGACAGGTAATTCGTAGAGTTATTTCGGCAATTCCTAGTATCATTCACGTCACTTCACTAACGGAGGATTCTCAATTAGGGAGTTACGTCACATGCATCTCATTTCTGGACTTAGAGTGAACACGCATATCTAATCATGAGTTTTGAGTCCATCACCAACGTGAGACTTCCACACAATTCATAAAGCAGGTAGGGAGCCACATTGATCCTTCTGAGGATCTTAATAGTTCCATGGTTATTAAAGCATGATTTACATCCAGTCAACTGCATGTGGATTTTCTCATCACACTCCTCATGAGAGAGTATTTCTCATTTACACGATTTGATATCAAGAGATTTATTGTCTTTAGACCATCACCATTCAATGGTGGTTAATCCCAAGGGCAGAGGTTACTGAGCTAATCTCTTTGCCTTTAGTAATCCTGATGATGGCTAATTGAGCAATCTTGAGAACACAATTCTTAATTGCTTCACTAGGAATGAATACACATATTCATCCAAATTGGTTTGCCATTTAGGAGGACCCTCAATTTTTGTCTCATCAAGAGTAATGTGTCATCCACCATATGCATCCAAAGGATTACATCATACCACTAAATGGTTGCATGGTGGGTGTGTCAAGATCTCCTCTTGTTGGACAATATGAATTGTTAGTATCAATTCAGTTAATTAAATGTCTTGGACTTCTTCTTAGGTAAACATCAGCAAAACCTTAAGCACTCAGGTTCTTGGATACATACACAGTTACCCCCACTATTTCTAAGCTCTTGATGAATAAAATTCATTATAAATGGTCTTAGATCTAGACGAAGAGTAATGTTGTACAAAATTTGATTTATACATTTTAAGTCTTATTGTATCTGTGCCTTACAATCAATTCCTTTATATTATGGAGAAATGTGCTTCTAGCATTTAATTCACATTTGAATTTTCTTCATTTCCATGTAAGAAGCTCACATGGAGTTACACGTAAAGTAGAAATTTTATGTGACATAATGCATAGAGTAAGATTACACATCTATAATTTGTTCTGAACTTTTATCATTGCATTCACCATTTTGTAAAAAATGTGGTATATCTTCCCTATAGCTCCGTCCAGAGTGGAGTATTAGAGGTAGCACACAATTCTGAGTTGTATTCAAAATTTATTGAGTTTAGAAAATACAATCTCGATTAGATTCACCAATCTTGAAATCGAGTCATGGAAGCTATGAGGTCTTCCGAATGCTAATTGTCACTTTACAATTCATTGAGATTTTCATGATCTCAGCCTTCCCATATATTTGAATATCCTTCATGTCTCAAGTTGTTATGTATCAACTTGACTTACTCGGACACGGTAAAACCCTCATCAATGAACATATAAGGTTTGATCAATGTGTTGATGCAAGGGCATCATTTGTCAAATTCATGGGCAAAGGTGTGGAAGAAGCTCCAACAAGTCAAGCCTTGAAGGTAAAGGCATGCATATAGCTTCATAGGGATCATGTAGTATGACCCTAGGCATGTCTATACACATGGTTGAATGCCCCAATTTGATCCCACATTGATATGAACCTCCCTAAGATGTTCACAGCAGTGTAATTACAAAATTCATTGTGTGTGACCGATCACAAACCCCATGATTGATCACAATGGAGAATCCACTACGCGTGATCGATCACATTCAAAGTTTTTGACCACCTGAGGACTAGCCCCTTCTCTATAACCGATCACAACCTGGGTCATAACAGCCTTGTGATCGATCACAAAGTCCATGATCGATCATGGAGTGATTGTGACTTAAAGTAGGGTCCACACCACTCGACACCCCCAAGTATGTCTTGGGGGTCAAGGAAAAATGACCCAATGATCGATCACGAATTTGTTTTTTTAAGAGTGCCAAAACTCTATTTTGAATGTATAACCAGTTGCTCTTGCCCCTTTGAAAAGATTTCAATCTAAGGATTATGAGCCTTTTCCATCTTCTATAAAAAGAAATGTTTCCCATTAGGGCAAAATAATCTTCAAGCATTCAAGAGAGTGTTATTTGCTTTACTAAAAAGACCCTCAAAGGGTGAAAAACCCTATTCTTTCATTACTTGAAAGTTCATCAAGAAAATCTCTCTTGGTTCCCTCTTAGCTCATATTAGTTAACATCTACTTGAGAGGTGTGGTTTGGATTATCCCTTGAGAAAACTCTCTTTGTAGTTGGCCTAGCTTGAGAAGCTTTAGTGCCATAGCTTGAAGAAGAAGTGAGTGTATAAGGTAAATTAGTTTAACAAGGAGTACTCCCATATGTGGTAAGAATAGCAACATCAACCAACTTAGTGGTAATATTTGTTATTCATTTTTCATTCATTTGTATATCCAATCATCATCCTTTGCTTTGCTTCCACCGGAGACATTGAAAGTTTTACTACCTCCGCTGGAGATAGCGAAAGTAGTGTACACTCGCCGGAAATACCGAGTGTTGTTGAGTAGCTTGCTTGTGAACAAGTAGTAAGGTTTTGTATGTTAACCGAGGTTGTATGTGACAATCTAAATGAAATATACCTAAGCTCATAGTGAGCTTTAGAAGAGTGGATGTAGGCCTTACTGCCAAACCACTATAAATCCTGTGTTATAGATTGTATGTGTTTGCTTGTCTCTCTTATTTGTGCTCATATATTTTATTGCTTACTACATGTTTGTTTAAATACTTGAGTAAGCACCTTAATGCACACACTCACTTAAGATGAGTAAAATCAATCTCAACATTGGCAAGAAAGGGTAAAAGAAATTTAATATCCTATTCATTCCCCCTCTAGGATAACATTAGAAACATTTCCCCTGTTTTGTCATGTTGTCCTCATACACATCCCATGGAGCTGTCATGCATAGTCAGACACAAAATTAGTGGGCGGTCTAGCTCTGGAGAAATCAACACAAGTGGGTTTAGCGGATACCTCTTGATCTTGTTAAAGGCAACTTGGCAGTCGTTGTTCCATTGGGTTGGAATGTTCTTCCTTCGTTGTTTAAACAGGGGCTCACAAATGATAGTGAGCTAAGCAATGAAGCGACTGATGTATCGGATGCGGCCTAGGAAACTGTTTACATCTTTCTCTGTGCGAGGTATAGGCATTCCAATGATTGCTTTGGCCTTGGAAGGATCAACTTCTATGCCTATTTCCCTGATGATGAAGCCTAACAATTTTCCATGGGAGGATCCAAAGATGCACTTGTTCGAATTAAGCTTCAGTTTGTATTTCCTCAACCGGACAAACAGCTTTTGTAGGTGCTTCAGATGATCTTCCCGATGGTGAGACTTAAAAATCATATCATCAACATAAACTTCCATCTCTTTGTTGATCATGTCATGGAAGAGGGCAGTCATGGCCCGTTGATACGTTGTCCCTACATTTTTTTGATCGAAGGGCATAATTTTGTAGCAGAATATGCCCTAAGTGGTAGTGAAGGTAGTCTTTTCATGGTCTTCTTCAGACATCTTGATATGGTTGTAGCCTAAAAACTCATCCATGAAGGACATCATCTCGTGTCTGGTAGTACTATCAATGAGCACATCAATGTGGGGTAAAGGGAAATCATCTTTGGGACTAGCTTTGTTCAAGTATCTATAATCGATGCACATTCGGACTTTGCCATCCTTCTTGGGTACAGGGACAATGTTGGATAACCATTGGGGATATTTGACAGGCAAAAGAAAGTCGGCGTCTAGTTGTTTTTGTATTTCTTCTTTGAGGGCTAAAGACCATTCTGGTTGTAGTTGCCTAGGCTTTTGTTTGACAGGATGAATATCTGGGTTAGTGGGAAGCTTATAGGTGACAAGGTCTGTGTCTAAACCAAGCATGTTCGCATAGGTCCATGCAAAGATGTCTATATACTCTCAAAGTAAATTTAATAGGGCATGCCCCAGATTTGAAGTGCTTGGGGTCCCAATTTTCACAATTCTAGGCACTGCTTCCAACCCAAGATTGATCTCTTGGAGGTCATCGACTGATGGAAGATTTCGGTTCTCTTAGCATTCAAAGGCATTATCTCCTCATCATTCCATTCTTCTAATTCCTATTTTGAAGAGAAAAGCTTTTAGTATGAATTTACATGAAAAGAGGCATTAAATACTCAAGGAGTAACTAGACTTGGAATCATGCTCCAAGTTGCCTACACACCCGATATTTGCACTGATCACAAGCTTAGTAAAGTTTGTTTAGCCAGGATCAAGTCATGCGTAGTTCTGGTCTTAGGGGTGGACCAAATTTACATTTTTTTAAAAGCAACTGAGCTTAAAGTGACTTCTCAAGTTGCCTACATACTTGACTTTTAAGCATAAGTGCTTTTGAAAACATTGATCTGTCAAGATCAAACTGCACATAGTTCTTTGACTACAAGGGTAAAGAGAGTAGAAAAAGATTTTTTTCAAAAGTGACTAGACTTGAAGTTGTCTTAAGTTGCCTACGTGCCCCTTACAAGTGAACTGGTCGAATGCTTTGACAATAATGAGTCAGTAGGGATCAAGTCTATGTAGTTCTTATTACAAAATGGTGAAAGGAAAAGATCAAAAAGATTTTAAAAACATCAATAAGAGTGGAAAGGTCAACTCTTCCTAGCCTCTTTTCTCAATCATTCAATCCATCACCTGGTCCTGGTCCTTGGCTATAGCGGAGTTAGCTTGTCCGATCTACTCTCTGACATCTATGGGTACCCATGTTTCTAGCATGTTGACCTGGTTAGGGTCAAACTCATCTAGCTCTAGCTCTCCACTCACAATAACTAATTGCAGTGCTTCCATGACATCACCAGGAAGAGAGAGTAGACTTAGGGAAGCTAGGTTATCCTCATGTTTTAAGGTGCTGGGGGTTGAACTTTCCCTGACCTCAAGGATAAACGGCTTAGAGTTGAACATGTGGGTATGAGGAGTAGCCTCAAGATGGTAAGCAGAGTTATGACTGATGATTGGAAGGGGAATGATGATTGGTTCTATTGGTATATATTCTATGTTGAGCTTGGGTGGTACTATATGAGATTGTGGTTCAATTGGTAGAGTGGTGCATGTCTTAGGTAGTTCAGAGGTGGGTGTAAAATGCTACGCAGCCTTAGGGCTGACTTTCTTTTTCTTGTTCTTCTTGAACTGATGCTTGATAAGAGGTTTGAATCCTAGGCCTTCTTTGTACAACACTCTGATGGCTTTGATGAGGTTCTTTCTTCCCTGAGAAAATTTGCCTAAACCCTTATTTGGGTTAAACTTCATCTTGGCCATCATGCAAAACTTTGGCGGAAGTATTTCAGCCTTCCTCTTCAGATTTGTCACTTCTCTCTCTATATATACAACCTCAAATTGATACAAGGTGAAAGTATTTAGAGCTTACAAGTTTTGAACTCCTAACATCTTCTACCCTGTCATTATAATCGCATTTGTGTCTATTGGTACTGTGATGACCTCGTCATCGATGATGAACTTCACTTTCTGGTGGCGAGTGGATGAGACTATGCCTATTTAGTGAATCTACAGTCTTCCCAATAACATTGTGAAGGAGGATGGTATGCTCAGTACTTGAAATTAAACTTGGAACATTATCCCTTCTATCATTAGGAGAATGTACACTTCTATTTAGTTGCGACTGATTGAGTTGTTAAAGGCCCTTATGTCACATGAGTTAGGTTTCACATAATCTAAGGGGACACCTAGTGTGTCCAATGTATCCTTTGTATAAATGTTCAGGGTGAACCCATTGTCCACAAAAATTAGGGGAATACACATGTCAGAATGGTAGGCCATAATCTAAATGGCTCAATTATGCATGGTGTCACCCTCGAGAATCTCATCCTCTGAGAATGTTATGACTCGTGGCATTGATACTCTGACTACCATATTTTCCAATTTATTAGGTGTGATTGAGGCATCCACAAAGGACTTTCTAAATATGCTCAAGAATCTCTCTTTGTGCTACGTAGATATCTACAAAAGGCCTAGAATTGAAACCTGTGCTGGCATCTTAGACAACTGCTCAATCAAGAATAGGATTTTTGAATAACTACTTTAAAAATCTTGTTTTCTCTCATTTCCTCTTCCTCTCTAGTCTTCTTCTGTACTTCTATCTCAACTTCTTCTTCTATCATATTTTCTTTCTATTTGCCCTCAGGATGCAGATATGTGACTGGCTTAGAGACTCTTCTTGACCTGGTAATGAAGGTTGTGAGTTCTTCTAACTCATCTGTTGACAGCTCAAAATCTGCTACTTCCCTAACTAGATAGCCTAAAGGGACTCGGTTATGCAAATATTGTATTCTGGTGGGTGGAGGGATGTTGATGACTTGGTAAGGGAATGAAAGGTGGGTGAGTTGGGCATATAGTGATAGTGGTGGATTGATGTGAGGGGATGAGAATGGGTCATGGGTTGCTGAACCTTCTCCGTACATGTTTATGTCAAGAGGAAGGACTATTACTAGGCTATCTAAGGCCATATCCCACATATATACAAGTAGATGCTCATATTTAGGAGGGGGAAAAGGGATGGGAGAGTGTCCATTCAGGGTGGACACTTGGTTGGTATCAGGCAAGAAAATGATCTTCTTGGGTTCTAAAATCTTGGTGATGAAGCTGGAGGGATTGAACTGATTATTGGTGAGACTGATCATATTGACCCCTTTCGATGGTTGGTTGTTAGGGGGTGGATTCTAGATAATGTTTGAATTTGGTGGGGGATTGGTGGCTATGGGGTCAAATGATACCTTACCCTCATCGATTAGGTCTTGTATATCATGTCTTAGGCAGAAGCACCTGTCAATGGTGTGCCCTGGGGATTGATGATATTCATAATGGTCTGCTAGATTGTAGTGGTAAGGCAGGGGGTAAGGTGGAGGTCTCAGGTCAATTAGTTGCAGTAGCCTCTCTTTGACGAGGTACTCCATTATGCACTTGTAGAAATCTGGCATTGGGGTGAATTTTTACTTTTTCTTCTCTTCTTTGGGCTCATTCGAGTATCTGGGCTGGTATAACTACTATGAAGGAATGATGTTCATGGCTACTAGTTAGCTCTGAGTTGGCTGCAACGGGGGCCGAACATGACCACTATTTTAACTAGGTGGAGGGACCTCAATTGCTTGAACCAAATTTTCTTCAGGTTTAGTGATGGCTGCCTTCTTTGGTGTGGTTCTGGTGGAATTGGCAAGGGCAAGCGGTGCCTCTTATACCAAACCTGCCTTGATGGTCAACTCCACCTTTATGGCTTTATCAACAACCTAGGCGAAGTTCCTCTATGAGGCAGTCAGGAGCATCAACTGGTAGGTGGGACCTAGTGTCCTCATGAAAGTGGATATCATATCCTCCTTGAACATAGGGTGTTTTAGGTTGGAGGTTTTCAATCTCCACCTATAGGCAAAGTCCCTAATATTATCTTTTGCGACGGATCACATTCCTTCTACCTCTTCCTTGGTTTGTAGCATCTCAAGATTAAATTTGTAGTGGTTGAGGAATGACCACGTTAGGCCCTCCACGTGTTGATATTGCTCTTTTCTTGGCTTTCTAACTATTTCCCTGCATTCTTCTTTAAACTCTGCCCAAACATCTGAACTAAGATATACTCATCATGTCCCCACTAGAACATAGTGTTGTAATACATACGAAGGTGCATCCTAGGGCAGGTGGTACCATCATACTTCTCCACATTTGGTATTTGGAAGTTTAGTGGTAGTACACCCCTAGGGTGGATACAGAGATCCTCGAAGTCCATGGAGATGGGGAGATTCCCCCCTTTTATCAGTTCTACTTTTACTACGAGCTTGGCTAGCTTTTCACTGGTCTCATCATCCTTGGGAGGAGCAACAATTTCCTTTCTTTTTTTGCTAGATGTTGATGGCCTATACTATTCTTCTAGGTTGAAGATGGCGTGGTGTTCTGGCTGCATGTACGTGGTAGTTCAAAGTGGAGCTATGACATAGATGAGGCCTTGTGTGTAATACTAGCTGAAAGGCGGAGTCTGCTCAACAGTACTAGGAAGTGGTGGCTCAGAGATTGTACTTTAGCCATAGGGCCCTCCCTACTTTAGAAGGTACTTAAACATCAGTTTCTCAAACTTGGTGAGTGTAGGAATTCAAGGCTACTCACTGGTATTGGGTTGGCTATGGGGTGGTAGAGAAGTTTGGGGTGGTGAAGAGGAATGACCATGCTTAAGGGTGGCTGTTTAACCATGTGGGGACATGAAGTCCCCCATTAATTGTTCCACCTCAGACTTGAACCTGTCTAAGAGGACATCTTTGAGACTTATCCTATTGGGAGGTGGTTTTCCTGAGGATGCCTCTAGGAGGGTAAGAGGTGTGGTGCTTGCCGTAGGCAGAGGAGTTGACTTGTCAGCCATGGCTTTACTACGTTATGCCTTCTTTTGCAGTTGAGTCTCTAGGGGAGCTATTGTAACTCGCTTAACTGTGTTTTGAAAGAAAAGGGATTCATTGTTTTTATTTTCAAGGTTCATTCTTCGCATTCATTCATGTTTGGTAGCCAGATACTTTTACAACTACATGTCATACAGGTGAATTCATGTCCTTTAATTAACTACAAGATTTTTTGGAAACAAAACTTTGTACATGTATATATATATAAATTATTACAAAATGAGGGGGTATTTGCCCCAATACATTGGAAATAAAAGGCATAAGATGTAAACTAAAGATCGGGCACCACTAGAGGTGGTGGTGGAGGTTGCACTGGTTCGTAGCCCAAAGAGAAGATCTATTTTCTTAGCTAGTGAATCCATGACTGTATCCACTGGTCTCGATTCCCAAATCTTCGTGGAAAGTCCTAATATCATTGAGCTCATTTTTCAGGGAGTGAATGAGCTCAGATTGAGTCTCGTTCCAATGCTTTTGGTACAATCCCATGAGACCTCGGCCTCTGTATGCAAATGTGTCTCAGCTTCTAAGGCAACCTTGGTTTAGGCATGTAAAGCCCGATCCTCGGCTAAGTTTAACAATGCTTGCTCATGCTCTACCTGAGTGTGAGAAAGCTCTGTATATAATGAAGATGTTGATTTGGTGCATGGCCTCTTATTCGAAGAGGGGAATGCTGTAGGGTTGGCAGACAAAGGAGAGACAAGCATTGATGCCTCAGTCTTCCTGGATTGGGCCAATGACTATAGTGAGTGGTGGGCCACTTAGTCCTGGGGGGCCTTTAGGTGGCCCCATCAAGCCCCCAGGTGAGTTTATTTTATCTTTTTACATAACTTTTATTTTATTTCTTTACTTTGCTTTTCCTTTAAAATATTTGATGATGTATGACTTGTTTGGTCTTATCAAGCAGTCAAGGCTCAGCCTACAGAGGAACCTGTACCTCCTACTAAGAGGGGAAGGAAGAGAAAGTCTCCTACAGTTGAGCTTGACTTGGTAGGCATAATAAATGAGGTGGTGACGGTGACTGACCTCGAGGGTGGGGCTAGTGAGGAGCCTTTGCTTGATGCTAAGCTCCCTAAGGGATGGGTACCTCCAGAGGCAGTGACCTAGGTATGACTTGTTTTTTTAGTAATATTTCTTTAAAACTTATGAATTTTAAGATATTTGATAAATTTTGTGTACTTATTGTAGGTTTCAAGGGAGGTGTACTTAAGTGCCCTCCACAAGCTAGCAAGGTGCTTTGCCTTGGTGGGGAAAAAGCACCAAGCCCATTTAACGGAGGTTGCAGCCTTGAAGGAGAGCCAAAAGAAGGAGGTCAAGGTAAAGATGAAAAGTAAATTTATTTTTTCAAAAACATTTGTTAAAGATTTTGGCTTGTGTTTTTTATTGTTTTGCAATTTTAGAGGCAGATCCCTCTTCCTAGGGAAGTGGGTGGTGATGTGGGGGACACCGAGATGCCCTCTGCTAAGGTTGGAGTGGAACCTAAGGTGCACATAAGGCTGGTACCCAGTGGCATTGTAGAGGTGGCTCCCTTGCAGACAAACAATAGTTCACTCGGGACTAGAGAGGGCAATGCCTATGGTTGGGGTGATGACACTATTTGTTTTGGTCAGGGCCACTTCTACACCATTGGTCAAAACACATGGGGAGGAATGGGACTGTGGGGTAAGTGGACAGTGATTCCGACTACTGACCCAAACAGACGGGATTTTTTTTAATTTTTTTTGTTGATTATCTTTTAAGAGATGGACTCGGATACATTTGGTTTTGTACATGGTTGATTTTATCTTTGGATGGTTGGGGATGTATAGTCATTTTCTCTTCTTTTTATGGAATGGTTTGTATTTGTATCATTTGTGAGATGTCTACCTAATGTATGCCTTCGCATTATGTATATTAAGCAAAAGGGGTGAGAGATACCCAAACATAGATAAGAGAGTAAAATACGGTCTTAATTATCTAAAAAATAAATTTGGACTGGTTTTTCAAAATTGGATATGAATTCCTGGTTCTTTTTACTCAATCATGCAAGCAATCATTCACAATCCGGCAAACAGTTCCTAAAGCTAGACTTCTAAGTTATCAAGTGTAGCTTAAATAACTCAAACCTAAAAATGACTAAATATGCATGCTTCTTTGAGATTCTAGAAGATAAGTGTACCAGTTGAAACACCTCCCTGAAAAATATCAAATCACGGGATGATAACTAGGTTGGGTAACTTAGGCGTTGCTCCCATCCTATGTAGTGATCCAATGTCGGTCCGTTGGTGGGTAATGACCTAGATAGGGTAAATGTGGGTGATGTATTTGTGAAATGTTGTTTCCTCAGACTCATTTTGTGCAAAATATGAAAAATAACAGAGATGTATATAAACAAGTTTGTTCATGTGTGAGTTTAAATCCTACTAACTAATTCAAGTTGTCCTAAAGCTAAAGTGAGCATGTTCCTTATCCTAAGCATGGCAATTTGGAATGGGTGTTAAAGATGGAATGTTATCCTAACTAACTAATGGAGTGACCTAAGTCTAATCTAAAGTAAGTAGGCATGTGAGCACTTGTATAAACAATGTAAATCATGTAGAAATTAAACACTCCCCAGCAGAGTCGTCATTCTGTGGACGTTGGGGTCTGGGGGGTTCAGATTCCCCCGCTCGTCAGTGGTTTTCAAGCCCACTCTTCAAGGCATGATGCCGGTGTGTGAGGGTTCACTAACCCTTTTACGATAAGGTTAGGCTTTTCTGGGAGTTGCCACTAACTCGGGGTTAACTAATGGAATTGGACGTCGATTCTCCTCTTTTGGGAAAATGAGAAGTCTAGACCCAAAGGTCTAGGGGTTTAACTTTTATTACTGGTCTACATTCCTAAGATAAATGGTAAGTTGTTTGGTGGCATTTGGGGAAGGTTTTAAGCACCCCAAATACCCACCTTTTTATGGTGGCTTCTCTCATTCATACATGTCTTAAGCTATGCTAAAATCTATGCTTGTGAATACTATGAGTTGCTGTTTTTTGGATTTTTCTCAAGCTTAACGCCTAAATTTACCCTTAACGCCTGAATTTAATTCAGGGTGAAATTCAAGCATTGGTTCCTGAAAAATCCAGAAACTGCCTTTTAAACCAACGTATTTTGATTATAGGAGACCCTTCGTGGGTGAGACTCTTAGAGGGATGGTGGACCCCTCCAAATTGTTCATTGGCTGGCCTTTTAGGGCTAGACTTAACCCTGACATAAAAGGGGAGAAAAGAAAAAGATTGTGTTTTTCTATGTTTCAGGCTTAACGCCTGAATTTAATTCAAGGTGAAATTCAGGCATTGGAACCTGATTATATCAACATTTTGATGTGGTCTTTTAGGGTGGTTTGGTGGGTCCCAATGATGTGGGACCCCTCGATTAGGTTAAGGGATGTTTCTTAGGGTTAAGACATGGTTTTTACCCACATGGGATATGCTCTCCCAAAGAAGGCAACTTGGTCATATATCATAGGCCTTACGCCTATTTTTTAGTCTGACGCCTGAATCTTTAACTCCTGAATTTAATTCAGGAAAAATTTAGGCGTTAGGTGCTGGGGTTAGCAACCATCCTCGGTTTTTAGGCCACGCAAGTGGGGCCTAGAGGGGTATGGTTCTCCTAGGTCTTTAGACTAACCCTAGGTTAAATGCACACTTAAACTAATTTTGAAAAATATGATTTTTTACCCAGGCCTAACACTTGAATTTCTCCCCTCAATGCCTGAAATTAAATTCAGGCGTTGGGAGAAAAATAAAGGCTAGAGAGGTGCAGAAGCATAGGATTAGATTTCAGAGGGTTGCAGGTGCTTAGGGATAGACTAAAGGAAAATCAAGGCTCCCTGGGGTCGGTCCCAGATGTCAAAGCCTATTTGTTCAATGCCTAAATTTTAATTCTATAAAATTTAGGCGTTAGTTACTGTAAACAAATCCAGCAGCTAGATTTCTCGAATTTGGGACCCTTAGGGTTTTGAGAAAAATCTAAAATTAAGCATGCTAGTCGAAAATTTCCAGGAGAACAATATATCTAAAATTTTTCACAAGAACATTCCTAGAAAAATCATACAAAAATGCACAAATAATGGGCTGAACCTTGGTCACATAAGACCCTGATTTTGGCATCTATTTGAGGGGCCATCTTGAGGCCTTCCACAAATCATAAAATCATGAAATTAAATAGAGAAGTAGGAATATATATCTAGTATAACATATTAAAATTTGGGGTCTAACAGATCATTACAAATTTCACAATAAATTCTACACTAAACATGCTCAAAATTAAAGCAAATAGAAGTTGTTTAGCCTCTATTATGTAACCTGAATTGAAGCAGCTAGATTTCATAAATTAAATGGCATAACCACTTAATAATTGAGCATATGCACATGAGAACAACAAAATTGAATAGGGTTTAGGCTTATCTTGAGCCGACTAGGGCTTAAGGTTGAGAAATTCTCCCATTTTTCTTCCTCTTCTCTTTTTTTTCTTAGGGTTTTTAGTTGCCAACCTAGTCTTGCACGAAATTAGGGCTATTTATAGCCCCAATATGAAGTGGTGGAGTGTTGGGATTGAACCCATATATATCTAAATGGAGGGATAGAATTAGGTTAACTAATTTTAGGTGTATGGCTAGGATTGATTTAAGATGGGTGGTTGAGATTAAGGGGTTTTGTGCTTGGTGACATGGACAAGGGAGGGCCTAGGATTAGTTCAAGTTGATTAGGTGAAAGGTGGAGATAAGGGTGTGTTTTTTGGCATGGATTGGTGAGGTGGAAGGGGGTAAACGTAGATGTTATTTGATAGGTGTTGGGTAGTTCACAAATATCAAGGGAAGACATTTAGATGCCATTTGGCGTGACCTAGAGGGAGCACTAGGGATTTGAAATTCAGGTCCTAGATCTAAGGGTGAGGGGTGAGGATGCATATGGGAAAATCCCAATCCAAGGGCTAGCAACTTTAAGCATAAGGTGTGAATGCATTAAATGTCATTAATGAGCTAAGGTTGAAAAGTCTTAGCTCATTAATGTGCATTAAATGCTTTTAGGGTTTTCAAACCCTCACTTTGCCGTCAACTCCTGTGAGCTCTCGAGCTCAGAACCTGGCAAATTCAGTGTCTACTTTCAGGGTCATGGATATTCTGGTCGCACTGGACTAGTCAAAACCAAATTACGATAAGGGCAAGGGGTGATATCAGGGTTTTTTTACTTGAAAAGATTTCAAATGCATTTTGAAAAGGAAAGATGGTACAATTGATCTTGGAAATTGTTAGGTGAAAGATGGTCCCTGGCCCTGGTAAGCCATAGCCTCTGACTACGTTGAATTACGATGCTTGAGCAAAAAACTAGGTCAAAACTCTTTTTTGGGCAGTTGGAGAACTTTGGACTAGAGATGCTACTAGTTATTTTTTAGATCTCCATTATGGGCCATGTTTGGGGAATTTGAAGCTTAGGGAGTCTTAGAGCTATAGGATCTAACAGACTGCCCACTGGATTCTCGGGCAATTACTGAGAGATTTTTGAAGCAAGGTCACTTTGAGAGATTGAGTTTCTGTAGCTGCCTCAAGGCTGGTGGAATTAAGTTGCCGGACATTCTCCAATGCTCGATCTTGTGAAATGATCTTTTGAAGGCAGGGGTGAAACTAAGAAAATGGGGCTAACCTTGTTGCATTCCGAGTCTGGGAGAATTTCTAAGGGCATTCCACATGCCAAATACATATGGAAAGTGATTTATCTTGGCTTGAGCAGAAATGATGGTTTGGAATACAGGATTTTTGTAATCCAGTGCAACTTTGATACTTTGAAGGTCCTAGATTTACTATAAGATAGCCACTGATGAATGAATTTTTTAGTTTGGGTTAACTCCTGGGAGTCGAATGAGCACCTAATTTTTTAACCTGATTTGTTGCTCTTTTTAGAGTATTTGAGAGAATCTGAATAGATAAGTTTCGCACAAGCTCTCATTCTTTAGGAAATTTTTTGAAGGCCTTGCAATTCTGGAGAGATGGACACCGACTGATCCTAATTTGGAGGTCCGGAGAACATTCTGGCTCCATAGGAGTGAAATGTAGGTAAACTACTTTTTGGAATTCCTCAATCAAACTTAGAGATTTGAAGCTAAGGTCGAGGTGGAGATATGGTGATCGACCTTTCTGGATTCAGAGATTGGATGAATCTTTGAGAGCTTTATTAAGGGTCATTTCTTGGTTAGGGTCATCATAAGTTGAGAAATTAGCTATTGCTAGTCTCGAGTAAAATCTGTTTTGTGTTGAGTTTCTCAAAGTTGGGAGAAGTAGGGATGCATAGGATCTGAAATTACATCATTCAGATAACGAGAGAAGCTTCAGGGATCCTTTGAGTGTCCAGGGGTAAATTCTCTAAGGTGAAAAGGGCAAAATGGTAATTTTTTGTTTTCGGGTTGAAAAATGTAAAAATAAGAATTCTTCGCCTGTAATGCTTCACAACAAGAAGGCTTATATAGGCAAAAGAAATTTAGTGATCTGAGTGTTAGATAGTGAGTTTTAGGCTTTTGAAGGAAAATGGCAAAATGATAATTTTTCCACCTGTGATGCTTAGTTGAGGGAAGGCTTACAGAGGTGGGAAAAACTATAGATATCATGGATGGATCTCTTAAATGTGGACCCTCAAAGTCCTATTGATGCTTTTGTGGAGGATTAAGGTTTAACCTGAAATGTTGTATTTGGACTATAATGAGGTGTTTTGACTGATCCATTTGCAACTAAAATATCCAGAGAGACTTCTTTATGAATGCCTAACCGATTAGAGTCCAGGTTTTCTCTTCCTAAATCAAGGGTGCTTACAATCTTGATGCCTAAATATTGTTATGTTGTCTTTATTCTATCAATTGACCCGAGTCAAAATTTGGGTGCTAACAGGGAGAGTTTAGATTCCCCCACCCATCTGTTGTTTCTGGGCTACACTTTGGCTTGGTCATTGGGTGCACTTACACAGGTTGCTTATCCTTGGGTTAGGCTTTTTGGAAGTCACCGCCTACTCAAGGTTAACCAATGGAGTAAGACATCAGTTCTCTTCTTCGGGGGAAGAGGATAGGTTTAGACTCGTAGGTCTAGGGGTTTAACTCCTAAAACTGGTCTGAGTCCTTAAGATTAAAGGTACGTTGTTTAGTTGCATTTGGGGAAGGTGTTAGGCACCCCCAAATGCCCACATTTTTAGGGCGGCTTCTCTCATTCATACATGTATTGAATTATGTTAAAGTCCATGCTTGTGAAATTTAAAGTTATTGGTCTAGACTACCCCCATGGTGTGATCATTGCAATTGCACCTGAGACATAGTCTTAAGTTGCCTACATAACTAATTTTATGTGTTTCAGTGTGTTCCTAGAGTTTTGTCAAGATCAAAATGCATGTAGTTCTGGAGGTTTATTGTGTGTCAGAATCTCGGTAGTCAAGTATGTCTGACTGCTAGAGTGATTCAAGGTAGATTTATTTAGGTTGTTTGTATACTTACAGAGTACTCCACGTTACTACAAAATGTGAACAAGTTAGTGAAATGGGGGTCTGGACTATGTTGTACCAATGTGCATGGTGTTAAGAACCTAATTGGGCTATGGCTAAGTACTAAGGTCTTTGGGTCGCAAACCACTACGACATGACCCCAAGGTAAGGTGGAGACCGTAAAAGGTCAGGACAAGTTAAAAGGTAGTGATTGGGTAGGGTGACTCAACCTAATCGCATTGAGGTAGTAGCCACAACACAAGCGTTGTCTCCCAGGTAAAGTTTGGGTATCAAATACACTTGGGATTCACAAGCGTATAGTCAACCTTACTATGATTGTTGGGAAGCTGAAAGAGACATTTGCAATGAAGGGATCCCTAGATTATGTCTATAGAATGAAATGGTTGGAAGATAAAGTGATTAAGGAATGAAATTAAGCTGGGAATAAAAATGGGTTCCATTTGTCTTTCATAAGCTTAATGCCTGAATTTCACTCTAATGCCTGAATTTCAACGTCTAAATTTAATTTAGGATAAAATTCAGGTGTTAGTTATTTGGCCAAACCAACAACTAGCCTTAGGTGTTTGACTTGTTTTTATGGGTCCCAATGCGGTGGGACCTTTACAAGGGGATGAACAATTCCCCCTAGGGTTAGGTTGTTCAATCTCAAAGGTTGGGAGCTCTATAGACACAGAGATTCACCCTAAAAGAAAATAGCAAATTGGTCATCTCACACAAGCCTAATGCCTAAATTTAACACTGACGCCTAAGTTTTTATGCCTAAATTTTGATTCAAAGGAAATTCAGGCATCAGTTGCTAGAAGCTAGCAACTGATCTTAGGTTCAAAGCTTGATCTTCCAACCCTTGAATTTTAATTCCCTAAAATTCAGGCATTAGACTTGGGCAAAATCCAGCAACCTTGCTTCAGCTATTTAGACCCCTTAGGGGCATTTAAATTTTCTAAAATTTATATCAAATGTAGGCATATACTAGGGAAATAACATATCCAAAAATTAGCTCAAGATCATGAATACAAAAATCATACAAAAATCACCAAAAATTAGGTTGAACTAGGTCACATAGGATCTAGATTTTGGGGTCTATTTGGGAGGCCATCTCGAGGCCTTCCACAGATCCAAAATCACCAAATTAAATATGGAACTAGGCTTACATGTTGAGCATAACATACTAAAATTTGAGGTCATTCTAACCTGTACAAAAATCACAAAATAATATGGACTGCCCAAAGGTCAAATAAAAACTCACAGTAGAGACAATTTGCCTCTACTATTGTAACCCGAATTTAAAGTAGTTCATATGGTGAATTTAAAACATTAAAAGAAGTAGATTAGCATGTTTGTGCACTAGTAAATGACCTAACCTAGCAAGGTTGAGATCTTACCTTGAGAGGGCTTGGGGGTTGGGGGCTGGGGATGAATGGATTTTGTGCTAGCTAACATGGACAAGGGGAGGGCTAAGATCAATTTGGATTAATTGGATGGAGGGTGAGGATGGGGGTGTGCTAATTGGAATGGATTGATGATATGGAAGAGAGGTAAATTTAGGTGTCATTTGCAAGATTGTGGTTGGTTGCAAATATCCAAAGGAAGCATCAAGATGCTCTTTGAGGGGACATGAATGGGTCACTAGGGATTTAAAATTCAAATCTTAGCTCTAAGGGTGATGGATGGGGATGCACTTGGGAAGATTTCAATCTAAGGGCTTTTTGAATTAAGCCTTAAGGTGTGAATGCATTAAATGCCATTAAATGAGTTAGTCATAAAGTTTTAGCTCATTAATGTGCATTAATTGCTGCTGATATTTTTGAACCCTTACTGTGCCCTCCACTTCTATGAGCTCTTGGGATCATAACATAGCAAACTCAGTGTCAATTTTTGAGGTCATGGATATTGCCATCGCGACGGGCCAGTCAGAAGCAAATTATGATAAGGGCAAGGGGGTAAAATCAAGTTTTATTGACCTGAAAAGCTCTCAAATGGATTTTGGCAAGGCAAGATGGTAAAGTTAATCCCATAAATCTTCAGATGAAAGATGTACCTTAGTTCGAGTGAGCCATAGCTTCTGACTATGCTAAATTATGATACCCGAACAGAAAACTGGGTCAAAAACCCCCTTTTGGGTAGTTTGAGAGGTTTTAACTGAAATGATTGCTAGAGAATTTTTGAATTTATGTAGAAAATGTGGTTTATGGATATCAAAGCTTGGAGAATCTAGATTTCCTAGGAACTAACACCTCGACAATCAGATTTCCGGGCATTTGCCGTAATTCTTGCAAAATGAGGGTTGCTTGAAGATTTGTTCCAATAGTAGGTCCTTGAAGACTATTGGTGTTAGGTTAGAAGACATTTCAGATTGCTCAAGTTTGTGAAACAATCTTTTAAAGGTAGGGGTGAAACTAAGAAAATGGGTCTGACCTTGCTGCATTCTGAGTCTCGAAGAATTTCTAAGGGCATTCCGTGTGCCAAATACTGACAGAAAGTGCTTTGTTCTAGCTCGAGCAGAAATGATGGTTAGGAATATAGGGTTTCTATAATCCAGTGAAACTTTGATACTCTAGAGGTCCTGGAATTACTGTGGGATAGCCACTAATAGACTAAATTTTTGAGTTTGGATGAACTCCCAAGAGCTAGTTAAGTACCTGATTTTTTCCCTAATATATCGCTCTTTTGGAGTAATCAAGGGAATCTAAACAAATAAGTCCCCCCAAAAGCTCACATTTCATAGACGATTTTCTGAAGGCCTCATGATTTTAGAGAGATGGACACCAATTGATCCTAATTTGGACACCCGGGGAACATGCTGGCTCTATATGAGTGAAATGCAACTAAACAGTTTTTTAACCCCTTAAGGAAGATTTGAGATTTCATAGAGGTTCGAGATTTTGAATTTCCTTTCTTAGACCTAAAGATTTAAATCTAAGGCTGAGATTGAGATACGATGATCGACCTTTTGGGAATTGGAGATTGGATGAATCTTTGAGAACGTTTTCAAGGGTCATTTCTTGGTCAGGGTTATCATAAGTTGAGAAATTGGTTGTTACTAGTATTGAGCAACATCTTTTTGTAATGAGTTTCTTAGAATTGGGAGAAACAATGATATATAGGATCTGACATTACACCATTCAGGTGACAAGAGAAGCTTCAGGGTTCTATTGAGGGTCCAAGGGTAAATTCCTAGAGGTGAAAATGGTAAAATGGTAGTTTTTCGCCCACGGGTCGAAAAATGTGAAAATGAGAATTCTTTGCTTATGATGCCTCATGACAAGAAGGCTTATATAGGTGAGAGAAATTCAATGATCTGAGTGGTAGATAATGAGTTTTGGGCTTTTGAAGGCAAAGTGATAATTTTTCTACTTGTGATGCTTTACTAAGGGAAGACTTACAAAGGCGGAAAAAGTTGCCCATGACATGGATAGAGCTCTTAAAACGTGGACCCTCAAAGTCTTGTTGATGCTTTGATGAATGATTAAGGTTTGACCTGAAATGGTGTATTTGGATTGTAATAAGGTGTTTTGATTGATTCATTTGCAGCTAAAATATCCAAAAAGACTCCTTAGGGAATGCCTAACCTCCTAGAGTCTAGGTTTGCTCTTTCTAAACCAAAGGTGCTTAGAGTCTTAATGCCTAAATGTTGTCATGTTGTCTTTATTCTATCAACTGACCCAAGTCAAAATTTGGGTGCTGATAGCTAATGAAAGAAGTGATGAAGGGAAGTAATATGGAGGAGAAGAAGGATTTTTAGAAGAAAATAAAATGTTATAATTGATTGCATGATTGGGGAAGAAGGAGGAGAAG
>JAOXJP010035129.1:0-16651 GCA_025762735.1 Platanus orientalis
GGCGACGGTGGGTCGCGCGGGTGGAAGGGTATTTTGGGGAGGGGCGGGATAAGGGAGGGGGTAGAAAAGGAAAAAAAGAAGAAGGGGGGGCGGTGAGACGTTTTGGGGGTGTTATTAGTCGCTCCCATTTCCAGGAATCTTAAATCAACATTTCTCTTCAAGTTTTCTCCTTCTTTTCCTCCTCTATTCCTTATAAATTCTTCTGAGCTGATTCTCTATTTCTTTCCTTAATTCTCTTCTAAATTTGAGGTTATTTGAGTGTTCTTATAATCAGTTCTTGATTAAGTTTTATCCTCACTTTCACAACACATTCTTGGGTCCACAACAGTAGAATACTACAACCCTAGGCTACCCTAGATAAACTTTGGTATTAGAGCTTTCATCTTGCATCAGTTTCCTAATACTTGTTACTATATAGTCCACTTTGATGGGACTAATTTGTTTGCTCAGTCTCAATCAACCAAGCTTTACATAATTGGAAAATGAAGATTCACATATTTGACTAGTGATGCAAAGAAGTCAAAACTTGAAGGATTCCATTTTTGCTAAGTGGGAAGCTGAAAATGCCATGGTCATGTACTAACGACTTCATTCTATGTAGCCACATATTACTAATAACTACTATTCTTGTCTACTGCTAAGGCGATGTAGGAGTCTGTCACTCAAATGTAGTCTAAGAGGGGGAATAAAGCCCACATTTTTTTTTTGGATAAATGGAATAAAGCCCATATGTATGACTTGCGTCTGAAAGTATCTCAGTTGTGATAGGGTGATTAGTTGTTGTCCTCATACTATTCTACTAGTTGTGGTTTATAAGAAAGAATTGATTTTTATAAGACATTTAAAGGATATTGTTTTGAGGATGCAACCTCTTATTATTAGGAAGTGGAGGAAACACGTATATCTGAGTTACTAATTGGTTTGCACCTTGATTATGAGCCTATGCATGTGCAAATTCTTGGGAAAGACCATCTTCCTCCATCAAATTAGGTCTTTGCTTATAATCTTAGGAGGAGGACAGTCATCATTTTATGCTTCTACCACAACAACCACTTTTTGCTAGTTTTTATTTTAGTTTCTTTCTCCTAGTGTGGAGGGCATGGGTGATCTTGTGGTTGTGATAGTGAGGGTATAGGTGATGTATTACATGATGATAGAGACAAACTTAAATGTGAGCATTGCAGTCGCCGAAGGCACACTAAGGAGACATGTTAGGATCTCCATGGTTGTCCCCAACAAGATTTTCAAAGTCATCCCTAATGAGGCTCTTTTTGGTGGTCATGGTGGTATCCATTCACAAGGTTGATCCAGTTCCCATTCTGTCATTTCTTCCTAAGTGATATTTCGAAATGCGACGATCCAAAGATCCTATAGGGGGCGAATAAGATCACTATACTTCTTTCAAATTCTTTAATTATTTGACCCTCTTTTGATTTACTTAAAGTTTAACTAATAGTACTATGAATAATAACAAGTAAATCAAATCTAAGTCCTCTTTAATTTATTTAAGTCACAATACAAATGAGTGACTTAAATAAATTAGTAAACGAATGCTATTGTACCACGGGGTTCCATCATTATGTATAGTTTCCTATACTAGAGTGGGAACAGGGTAATTAATTCTACTTTAGAGAGGCTAATGATAAAAAGACAAAAGAATCAAGTACCACAACACAAGTATTTTATAGTAGTTCGGCACTCCAGGCCTAGGTCTACTCTTAACCGGCTCACTCTCAAGCCTTTATATTTTTATTAATAGTTCAAAAAACTATTATAGGAACAAATATAAAAACCTGAAATTTACCTACAAGTATCCATAGAATCCTTCGCCTTATAGATGTGCTCCCAATGTCTCCGGTGGGCACACTCTGTCTAGTGACTCCGATGGACTATTTTCCACTTGGCTCTGGTAAGCGGAGAGAATCTGCCTCCGGTGGCTCCGATGAAGGCTGCTATCTTTAGTTGAAGTTGTGGAGGATGAAAACTCCTTCCTTGATTCGGGTTGCCTCTTGTATAGGTTAATTTGAATATGTAAACCAACCCTCTTGCTTCTAAAGAATATAACTAAGTGTATAAAAAGCTTTTACAATACCTTGGAATGGACTTCACTATTTGGACAGCTCTCCAAGGTCACGCACTCACAATGATTTTACTGTAAAATTCACGTAGCTTGATTTCCATAGAATGGTTTTACCTTGTATTTTTCAATGTTTTAATCATTGGGATTTTGATCCCTATTTATAGTGGAAAATCCTCCTTAAAGAGTCCTCTAACGGCTATAAAAAAAGGTAAAAAAACTAGCCATTTCAGGCAAATTTTCGGCTAATGATTAATCATTGCTGACTGAATGATCGATCATTACTCTATGATCAATCATTTAGTCATCAATGATTGATCATTGAACTAGTTTTCATTTTTAGTAGGATCTCTTCGAGCCCTTCAATTTGAGTACTTGTAGGCTCCGAGCAAACATCAGGATCAAAAGTTATGACTATTTTAAGTTTGACCATTTTTTACTTTTCCACATTTTTTAAATTATTTTTTTACTTAATTTTTGTCAATGACCTATCAGTGGTCCAATCAATGTAGGACATTCTCTAGAGTTTGTGTGAGTCTTTTTAACCCATTCTACGTCTACCTTAGGTCATAAATGGTTTAATTCATGGTCCAACTAATGTGGAACCTTTTCCAAAGTTTTGGTTGTCATTCTAAGTCCGTTGGTCCATAAATCCATAAATCCATACCCAAACACCTACTGCCACTTCCCAACCCATTCTAATTTACCTTAGAGCATAGGATTATAGGCTTGAGGTGACTTTGTACTAGAGCTTGAGACATCGTGGAATCTTTAATGAAGCTTGTCTCTTGATGCTTATGGTCTTTCGGGCTTCTTGACTTGAAGCTTATTCCTCTTTGACTTTGACTTGCAAAAGTTATAAATTATACACCAAGTCATACTACATGTACATACAAGTTTTGGAATGGACATTGACAATACTAAATACCTAACACTAAGAGCTGATCTTTACTTCAACCCCTTCTTATGACAATTCAAGTTTTTTCTTTGGGAGGAGATTGAGACACTTTGTCGCTTCATGGCTAGTCTAAAGTCTTCTTCGTCTGCCCCTACCTCATTGTTTGCTTAGTTAGGTATTTCAGTCTCTGCATTCAGTGCTTCTGTGATTACTCTCAGTCACTCTTGGATCATTGATTCAGGAGTATCCTACGATTCATTCTTTTTTCTTATTCCGTATGTTCTAGGAAAGATAAGGTCAAGCTGATGGATCTTATTCTTCTATTGTTGGTAAGGACTCTATTTTTGTCACCTTGACCTTACCACTTTTGTTTTCCATGTACTTAACTTTACGTCGAATCTTTTGTTAATCAGTCATCTTACTAAATAGTTAAATTGTTGTGTCACATTTTTTTCTTCACATTGTGTGTTTCAGCACTTGGAAACGAGGAAGATGATTGGTAAAGGGCATGAGGACGGTCTTTATGTTCTTGATGGTTCATCTCACATGGGTTTTTCAATTCAATAGATTAGAGTACCCTAAATAAAGGATAGCTCATCCAGCTTCATTTCACTGTCTTAGTGGCATCAACGTTTGGGCCATCAATCTTTTTCTCTTCTTAAATACTTGTTTTCCAATTTGTGTTCAATTTCTAATGTTTTTTAATGTGATTCATGCAAGTATGCTAAACATTGTCATAGTTCTTATATAATAAGTTTGAATAAAAGTAGTTCATCTTTTGATATTGTTCATTCATATGTTTGGGGACTTGCTCCCATCATTTCTTTATTTGGTTATCGTTATTTTTGTAACGTTTTTGGATGATTTTTCTCATTGCACATGAATTTTTTTTATGAAGTCTAAAAGTGATGTCTTTTTTTTATACTTTTTTTTATTATACAAATGATCGAAACCTAATTTGATAAGAAAATCAAAATCTTTTGAACTGACAATGGTGGGGAATATTTGTCTTTCACATTTGTATCCTATTTTGATTAGTGTGGCAATATCTATCAAATAACTTGTCGTAGCAGTGGCAACCTTGAGCAAAATGGGATTGCTGAGAGAAAGAATAGGCATCTTCTTGAAATTGTCTAAGCTCTTATGTTTACCATAAATGTTTGTAAAACCTTATGGTTTGATGCTGTCCAAACTGTTTCCTTTTTAACGAATCATTTTCCTTCTCATGGTTAAGGGTTTAAATCCCCTATTGAAGTTGTCTCTCTTTCGTCAACCCTTTTTTTTCCTATTTCCCCCAAGTTCTTTGGTTGCATATGTTTTGTATATATAGATAAATCCTCAAAGTCCAAGTTTGATCTAAAGACACTTAAGTGTATATTCTTGGGGTATCCTCTTAGTCAAAAAATATATAAATGTTATTATCCCCTTACCATAGGAGATTTGTCTATATGGATGTTACATTTTATGAGTCTTTCATTTTCTTCTTTATTGGGAAGTCTTCTTTTCAGCGGGAGCATGGTGGTGAAGAGAATACTTCAATCTACCTCTTCTTGTACCTTTATTATTATTTTAAATTTTTATCAAGGTACTCAAAAAAAAGATAATAATGGTAAAGGGGAGCTAAAAGAACAACAACTTCAAGTATACAAGAGGAAGCTCAAAGAAGTAGTGGTAGAAGACCCTCATGTCCCTCACCATGACATCTCTTTGGCTTCGATAACTCTCCCCTTTCTTCTTCTATTTTAGTAGATGAAACCAACCTTCCTATTGTTGTTAGGAAAGGTGTTCGTTTGTGTGTTAAGTACCTTATTGCTAACTATTTGTCTTGTAGTGCCTTGTTTCCTTCATTCCATTTTCATTTTCCATTGCTTTATCTTCCATTTCTACTCCTCATAGTTTTTTTGAATCCTTATTTACAACCAAAGTAGGAGGCAATGGAAGAAGTAATGCAAGTTTTAACATTGTGAATCTTCCTAAAGGGAAAGTACCAATAGGTTGCAAGTGGTTTTTTATGATTAAGTTGAAACCTGATGGTAATGTGGACAGGTATAAAGCCAGGCTTGTTGTAAAAGGCTATACTTTGATCTATGGAGTAGATTACTAGGAGACATTTGATATAGTTGCAAAAATGAACTCCATTCGAGTACTTCTCTCATTAGCAGAAAACAGGAGTGGCCATTATTATAGTTTGATGTGAAAAATGCCTTTCTTCATGGTGACCTGGAGGCTAGAGGATGGGGTTTATATGAAGTTACCGTCTAGTTTCCAAATTGCATTAGGAAAGGGTAAGGTTTATAAGTTGAAGAAAGCACTCTGTGGCTTAAAGCAATCTCTTAGAGCCTGGTTTGAGTGCTTCCATACAACTAGAGAATGGATGCACTCAATGTCAGGTTGATCACACTTTATTTGTTAAAAGAAAATGAGGTATGATCACTGCCTTGATAGTGTATGTTGATGATATAGTTGTCACTGGCAACGATGAGGCTGAAGTAAGAGATCTAAAACATCACTTGGCTAGAGAATTTGAAATTAAAGACTTGGGACATCAAGTATTTTCTTGGGATTGAAGTGGCATGTTCCAAGACGAGAATCTTCATATCTAAAAGAAAGTACACACTAGATCTCTTGGATGAAACTAGAATATTGGGGTGTAAACCTTCTAATACTTCTATGGATCCAAATCAGAAATTTAAGAAGATGGTGAAAGGCTTATTGATGCAGGTAGATACAGATGGTTAGTGGAATGTTTGATCTATCTTTCTTTGACTTGGCCTAAGATTGCCTTTACTATAAGTGTTACTAGCTAGTTCGTGCATGCACCTACCATAGTTCATCTTGAAGCAGGATACTTAGGTATCTCAAGGAAACCGTTGTAAAGGTCCATTATTTGTCTAAAAAGATGGATTGTGTGTTGAAGCATATATAGATGCAGATTGTGCATGCTCAATTTTTGACAGATGATTTACTTTTGGGGATTATACTTTTGTTGGTGGCAACCTTGTCATATAGAGTAGCAAGAAACGATATGTGGTTGCTCGCTCAAGTGTTGAAGCATAGTATAGATCTATGATTCATGGAGTATTTAAATTACTATGGCTAAAGCTTTTATTGTCTGAGTTGGGATTTTTAGTCAATGGACCAATGAATTTGTATTGTGACAATAAAGCGGCAATAGGTATGGTTTACAATCCAGTACAGCACGACCAGACCAAGCATTTTGAGGTGGATGGGGATTTTATCTAGGATAAGCTCATGTCTGGACAGATTTGTATCCCACTTGTTAAGACTAATGATCAATTTGCAGAGGATTGAGTAGTCCATCATTTCAGTCCTTAGTGAGCAAGCTGCGTATGTGCTTTATCTACACGCTAGCTCGAGGGAGAGTATAGAAGTATAAGGGAAGTATCGTACAAGGAGGGTATTTCTGGTTTTTTTTTTATGTATTTGTCTCTATACATTGTAGATGTATTGAATCTTTATGCTCTACATATAAATACATTAGTGTGAGAAAGTGAATACTCTCTACACACGATTTCTCTACTCCACATGTATTCTTCTTCTACTTCTACTTCTTCATCTTTTTCTCCACTGCACTTTCTTCTTCCAATCTTATTGCAGGTTTTCTACTGGGCTAAACCTTGATGATGTGGTGCATCATCATTTCTTAGAGGGTGAATGATGTCAGTGATGACCCATGGCCTGAAAATCATGTAGATAAGATGATTCTAATTGTTTAATATACATCTTGAATTTTTGGTTGGTTAGCAATGGTTAACAAAGGTTTATTGATAGGATTACTGGGATCGTCCTATTAGTTTTTGACTCAAAAGGCCAGTGTAGTGCGCTTAATTTCGTACAACACAAAAACCCATTTATTCCATTGAATGTACTACACTAGATAAAGACAACAAACACACCCCAAAACAAATGAAAAAAAACAAAAAACATAAAACAAGCCTAGTACTCGGAAAAAAGAGGATCCTTCAAATGTTAATTCAAAGAACTCGATTTGGTGACAGGGGGAGTTAGTAGTTTTTTCAATAGCTTCTTTTGTTAGGCAAGTTTTTGTTGAAACAACTAAGAACTTGATGGTTCATTGTTGATAGGATTCTGTTTTCCCAATAGTATCTAGAAACGGGCATTGGTGAAATGTTAATATCTTCCAGTTTTTTATTCAAAAGGTTCAATTCCTAGTACAGGGAAAAAGTTATTATCCTTTTTTTTTTTCTTGTTTGCTGCAAACCATGTACAGTTCTTTATGTGTGTTTCGCGATATTTGGATACTGCTTCACTCTGAAAGTTTTTGCAAAATTTGATGCAGATTGGAGGGGGTAGTCTAGCTGACAAAGCAGCTGCCTTGCGTTTTTTAGCTTCTACATGTGACGGGCTGGTGTTTGTTGGTATGATGGCATTTGAAATGATGCATGCTTTAGGACTACCTGTTCCGTTGAATTTCTTGGACCCCTGTGCAACTAAAGATTCTTTAAAGATAATTCAGATTGCACATTCTAGAAACATACCGGTTCTATTTCCAGAAGACTTTTGGTGCATAAATGATCATCTTCCAAAGCGATTGGAATTATTTCCTGCTCATGGGATCTTGGATGGTGAGCTCTACTCTGTTGTGTTTGCTAACATTACTTTGTCAAATTTCTTTCAAGGCACATAGTTTCTCTGTTTTGGGGTCAAATAATTCAAGCAGTGAGTGAATTCTTTTGAAAAAATTGGTCATGGACATGGGAACATTGTCATTTTATCTCAATCAGGTTGTCAAATTTCATCTTATTATGTTGTTAATAGATGGATGAGTACCTTTGAAGTAATAATTGAACTTTAGGGCCACCATATTAGTGTTTGTTAGTTAATTCTTTTAAGTATTACAATGTTTACACTAATACAAAAGGTAGGGATAGTGGATTTCTACTAGTTCACTGCATCACAGTTTTATTTATGATTTTTTTGAAGGAGTAAATTCATCCAGGAAAGATATACATTACTGTTTGTCCTCATGGTACATAAATTTTCTGTTTCGAGGTTAAATAATCTAAGAAGTTGTTCTTTTGAATATTTTGACATGGGCATCACTGACAACATGATATGTGATATTTTGACATCGAAAAAATGAACATACGAGTAATTGTTGGTTGTAATCTTGAGTAAATTTCTATAAAAATGACATAAAACTATTTAGAATTGTCCAATTTTGTCTTATTTTCGTAGCTGGCCACTCAAAGGATCCCACTACATCCCTAAAGTACTTTAACTGAAAGTAGAAGGCCTAAAAGTTAGTAAACTATATTGTATTGTAGACCTGTGGTAGGGAAAAAATGTTTGTAATTATGGTTTCATCCCTAAGAACATCCGCCTATTTTGCGAGATTGGGCTCAAGCTTCTCTATCACAATATGTACAAACTCCAATAAGTTTGGCTCCATGCCAACCTGATGAGCATAGTGGTATTTGGGGTTAATGTAGTATGCTAAAAATCAAAGAAACACATTTCAGAACCTAACCTTAACTAAACCAATTGGCATTGCTTAAAAAATAATCAAATAAATATAACTTTAACAAAATAAAATAACTTACCATCCATATAAAATGGGTGGTGAAGCATCTTTGTCCATCTCTCATCAATAATCTTGATGAAGCCAACGTATTTATTTGGGGCAACTGTTTTTATTGCCTTCTTCATCAAGCAGATGGACTCATAAAGGTATCCCATCGTTGGCTTTTTGTCCCCATCTACCATCCTGAGGACTTTCACAATCGGCTATAATATGTTTAACACTATACGACACTCATTCCAGAAGGTTTAACTACACACTATCTCTTCGGCTCCCTCCTTGCCGCATTGTTACTCTCCCTATAGTCATACCACTAAGGTGAAGAAAGCAATGCCTTTAAGCCAACCTTCTTCTGTAGGATACTTCATAATGCAATGTAGTTGGTGGCAAAGCGTGTAACACCTGGCCTTATTATATCACCTCCTCATCTATCTCTCATCATTACTAGGACACACCCATGGTTATATATAAATGTGGTAATTGCCCTGGCCTCTTCCACTACCTTCTTTACTACTTTCCTCTTCCCCATGTTCTTAAGCATTAGGTCTTTGCAATGGACTGTACAAGGGATCCAAAATAGGTTGTATTTTTTTATTTTATTTCATTAACTTCTCTCCGGCTTTCTTGAAATTGTTGTTGTTATCTGTTATTACTTGCACCGCATTTTCTTTTCCTACCTCTTTGATCACCTCCACCAATAAGCCATAAATGTATTTGACATCTCTGATAATACTAGATTCCTCCACAAATCTAAAAAAAAAGAAAAAAAAAAGAAAAAAAAAAGGAGTGTAATCATCACAATAAACCATAAAGTTGATGATTGTCCGTCTCGTAGGACTAGTTCAACCATCACACATGATAATGATCCTATACTCTGGCCATCGTGCCCTAAAGGCAACTATATAGTTATTAAGGCTTTTCTTCTCCTAGTTCAAATATTTTCCCATAAGCTCATATTAAGTGGTTGCCTTCCCACCCGACCCTACCTTCTCCTCATCTAATAAATTCTAAAAGAGAGGCCCCATAGTTGCATGGGCTAGAATGCTGGGAAGGAATACGAATTTTGCATATGCTGACCCTACCTTAGCTTTCACATTCTCACACATTTTCTTTAGTCTTTTTTGTTTTGTTTCCTAGTAGTGGTACAAACCAAGATTAGTGGAAATGGGGGTGGGTTGATGAGGACATCATGACCGAGATGATAAGTGATTCATGTTCACAGCTATTTTAGTTGTTCTTTTTATTTTCTTTATATTATTTATGTCTTTTGTTGCAGGGGGACACATGTTGGTGAGGGTATTTTAATCCGAAGGTGTTATTTAGGGGTATTTTTGTTATTATTAGTAGTGTAGGGTTACTCTTGTCATGAGAGAATAAGAGAGTTTTTAATGTCCAATTTCTATTTTTGTAAAAGACCTGGCTGAGGGACTCTATTTATAGATCCCACGACTAGTCAAAGAGGTTATGCAATAATATTTGAAAAGTTCTCACGTTTTGGCTTGTGATTGTCTTCTTCTTCCTCTTTGTATTCATAGGTTGAAGAACCCTAAAACCCTGGAATGGATCTAGGTCTCCACCTAGTTTAACGCTAGTGGTGGAGACTGCTCCCTCCCAGTGGGTTAAAGGTTATTCTTCCCCTTTTCTCTTTTCAACTATTCAATTTTTTTTTTTAAATTTACTATGACTAAAGCTGTACTACTGTGAAAGAAACACTACCAAATCATCGGAATAAAGATCTTTATTCGATTCAATAACTCTAGATCATCACCAAGGGTCAGGCGACACATATTGCATCAAACCCTAGCCATCCCTTGCTGTTTTGGATCTGTATATGTGGAATACAATAGCACTAGGTGTGACTGTAGCATATAGGGTGGGTTCATGAGAAGGGCTCTCATCTCCATATGATCAGGGCTTGGGTGGGTTTGATACTTATAGTGGGTTATACACTTATGGACGATCCTAACTAAAGAGGAAGGATTACCAATGCCGTACTTCATTCGAAGTTGTGGTTGAGCAAGTCCCTAGCAAGCGTGAATATATAAAAAAAGTTCCTACACGAGATCACATAACTAACCTAATAGGTAAGTGTTTGGCCTGATTTGAGGCTTCTAGAATTGCCTAAATACCTGGACGATCCAAGAGGAAGAGAACCCTTGCCCAAAACTTCATTCAAATCCAAGGTGTATTGAGTTGAATTCAAAGGAGGCGTGAAACAGGGGATTTCAAATATTCTCATGAGATTTGCTCCCAACTTCCAATGGTCCCTCTTTTGGAAAGTTTGAACCTCCCAGGGTGGAATAGACCCTTGGGTGACACTATTGGGTGGGACCCATCTGAATATATATATAAAATTTACTCCAAGCGTTGGCAATTCTAGAGGAGAGAGAAAATTCAAAATTTTTGTGAATCTTCAAAAAAGTAATTCCTGAACCTAGAAATTGATCACTATCACTCCTAACTTCATCAAAGAGGCCTTTTGCATCAGATTCTGGTATTTCTTCTCCTATTTTGGCTCTTTTTACGAATCCCCAAATTTTACGGACTTTTGGCATATTTGGCATAAGCTAGAACTGAGTTTTCAATTCCCTAACTTAAACAGGCCATCCCTAAAATATTATGATTAATGAAAAACGTTCTTAAATTCATCTTTATTTCTTTCAACCCTTCTTTAGGGTAATCCATGCTGTTTCCCTTGATTTTGGCATAAATTAGGCTCTTCGGGAAATTTTCAGTCATAATATTTTGGCCTAAGCCTAAACCTAATTTTTTTTTTCCGCAAAATAACTCAATAAAATAAACATTACAATTAGGTATTTGACTGTTTATTATTTTGTAAGCCTAAATTCCTCTATTTCATATAAACCTAATTTAAAGAATTATCTGAATTAGCATGTGAACTTGCGAGTAGGAATCTTGTTTATTTTTCTTAATTACTTTATCAATTTTATTCTTATCTCCTATGTACACACCCACTATCCTACATGCATGCTACATCATAGGCGTCATCTCCTTGCTCCTAGTGTTGCCACCAACACTCTACTCCCACTACTCCCTCCCTCCTCATGTATAGAAGGCCCAAATTCAGGCCTAGAAGAGTGAATATGGTGAGGCTTTTCTCTCTCATGCTAATTTGTAATGCTTGCCTTCACTACAAGCCTATGTTGGTGCCTTTGTTGCTCTATCTCACACTCAGATGGGTATGCTATCCCATCATCATCTGATCATCATCATCATCAGACTCATTTGTATTCAATGCAACATCCCTCAATGTTGCTTCCCTCTCAAGCCTAGCCTTCTTCTCGGTCTTTTTTTGTTCAAAGTGCTTGGTCATTGCTTCCCTAACTTCCTTTCAGATACGGTCACATTTTATACATTTCTATGTTTCCCACTTGTGAGATGTTATTTCAACTATGATATCCCACCACCACCCATCTCCTTACCACAATATCTACATTTTGTCATTTTGTTTTATATCGACCCCCATCAATTGATGTAGGATACACAAGGAGAAGGGTTGATGTGCTGTAGGGAAATAAGATAGGATTTGGGCTCTCGAGTATACTCAAATTAGAAAAGACAGAGGACTGTATTGGATCAGCTGTAAGGTCAAATTAAGGCCTGTTAATGAGAGACACTTGGAGGATTAAAGTGATCAGAAACAAGCTGAACTGTGGGACTGATTTATTGTCTGGTCTGCAGATTGAATATAGGTTAGAATAAGGGCAGACATAAGGGAAAACAGTTATCAGTTGGGCTTAGTTTAGGGCTGGATACTGTGAGCAGAATAAGGACTGATAGAACAGATAATCTGTGGGTTAAACTGGCTGATTCTGGGGCTACAATATAGGGTCTAACAGGGTTAGGAAGGGGACTGAAGAAGTGATGTCGTGAGACTATAATAAGGTCAGTTCGTGACTTAGAACAGGGGATTAGGTGGGGTTTAACCTGTGATTGATTATAGAGAAACAGTAGGCTAATGGAGAAGATGAGAGAAAGACTACAAGGAAAGAAAGAGATATAAGGAATAAGAGGAAGAGAGAAGGAATGGGGACTGACCTCTAGTCGTGGAGAGAAGAAAGAGGGGATACGACACCCCAAGGGAACTCGTGGGAATATTGTTTCTTTTTTTTTAAGACGTGTATGCCCATTTGAAGAGGCTGATGTTTTCAATAAAATTGGTGAAGATGGAATAAAAAAATTTTAGTTTTTGAAATTGGATTGTTAGGTGTGGTATGTCCTAATCTAAACTATAAGAATCCTAAACAAAGGACTCTTGGTTGCTTGTCAACCAAGTCAATTGGGCCCCACAAATTATCCAAAATCTAGAAATTATTGAAATTCTAGGCCTAAACTAATCCTAGAGGGGGTGGTGAATATGATTTCCTTTTTTTTTTTTTTTTTTAATTCTTGTTAAATTACACAAGTCAATTCAAGTATTGAATTAAACAAGAATTTCCTTAGTTAATTTACTAGTTTAATTGCCTCTTTAAGTTATTTATGCATTTGCAATTTGTCCTTTTATGAAGCTATCATAGATCATGTGGTTTCGTTGTTATTCTATAGATTTACCTATGGCTAGAGTGGGAGCAGGGTTGATAGTTTTTTAAATATTCACTTTTAAGTAATTGTCTCACTTGAATTATTATGTTCAATTACAAGTATTTGAATCACAATATTGATTGCAATTGTGCTAAAAAGATAATTCACAAAAAGATAAATATATGCACAATTCACAAGGAGACAGTTTTATAGTGGTTCAGCACTCCGGCCTATGTCCATTGTCGAATGGCTCATTTCTGAGCTAGTTGATTTTTATTAATAGTTAGCTAGCTATTACAAGGAAAATCAACAAACTTACTCGTAGGGTTCCATTGAACACTTAATTCCCTTTAGTGGCTCCGATGGAAGGATTGCTACGCACTCGGTGGCTCCGATGAATGCTTAAGTCCAGTGTCTCGGGTCGTCTTCTATCCTTATTTCTGGTGGCTCCGATGGAAGTTCCAACAACAGTAAAATAAATGGTATGATGTGCTCATGCCTCTTTTTAGGCAAATGTGACTATGACAAGTCTTTTCTTTTGGTTTGTTTTGAAGCAATTTTCTCTCTAAGACTCAAAGGATGAGTCTTTTCTTCTCTAACACGACTTGGTAACCAACAAAAGAAATCTTCCAAAGTCATATGACTTTGTTTACAGACAAGATATAACTATATGCTTGAAAAATTCCTCTTGAAAAGCTTGAAATGTCTTCCAATAAGTGCTTAATCAATTAAGAGTACTTAGTTAAGATTAATGGTGATTAAGTTACCCATTTATAGAGCAAAAACCTCACATTTTTTAGCCCAAACAACTCTTCCCCAATAGTAAAAAAAATAGTTGTTATAGGATCTTCAAATTAGATTTTCCAATTCTGGAGGCATTCGAGCGCTTCTACATCAGGGTCGACTACTCGAACCTGGTCCTTCGAGCGCCCCAAGATGCCATTCAAGCACTCGAATCTGGACACCTCTTGGATGTTCCAGACTGTTCATGTTCAAGTGCTCCAAGCCCTACTTTGAGAGTTCAAACCCCATCAAGTTCATATGGTTATGAGTTTTAGTGCCTTTTTGAACTTGTATTGGTTCAAGTCACTTCCTACGGTCATAAATTGGTCCATTTTTCATCCTGGGTTCAACCTTGGTCCATATAGAGGCATTCTTGAGCACCCAACCATATTTGGACAAGTCTTTACCTATTTAGCATTTATTTATGATGCCTTGACCAATGAAGTTCCTCCACTCGAGTGATTAAGTCTTAAACAGCTTGTAGAACTTCTTCATTCTTCGGTGTTGCTTGAGCTTTGTTCTTCGTTCTTGACACTTTACAGACACTAAAACATTCATACATACAATTGAATCAATACGCTATACAACATGTCTACATTTGGCATTGAATTGACAATACTAAAGTACTTACATTATTGTGCAGCATGACTTGGCACATGTGGGTCCCAAATATATTTTCTAAGATCCCTGAAATCTAGAGATTCTTTGAGGTATCGACCAACTCACCAATGGGCTACATGTTGACTTTTAAAGAGTCCCAAATTGATTCAAAACATATTGTACGACACCAGCCCATTTAAACTACTTATAAAATTTTAAAAAAATACCCTAAACTAATTCTAAATTTCAAATAACCCCTTGGCTTCATAAGCCTTATTACAAAACACTCTTAAGACTTTAAATTTCTAACAAAAAACCCCTAAATAGAAAATTAAAATCTAAACAACTGGATAGATCATTGAGACTATCCATGATCATCTAACTTCTTTTTCTTGACTCCATATGCTCTCGCATCATACTCCCTAGGTTTGAAGAAGTTCAACCACGAACTTGCTGAAGTAGACGTCTCAAATAGAAGATAAACATTTCATCTTGATGGTCTTCAACTTAGGGAGGCAGCAACATGGAATGCATCTTGGAGTTTGCCAACTTGTGGTCAATTAGCAGTCCACTCTCTTCCCTGGGTTGCACTTTGTTTTCATGAGTATCTTCATCTTACACCTTCCCCTTGGAGGATGATTCAAGGTCCTTGGGAGACTCCATCTTCAAAGAAGAATCCTCATTTGGTGTAGGTTCTTCTGAACTTGGTGGCTCCTTTGGAATTGGTTGTTATGGTAGGGTATTAAGACCATACCATTGACCACAACTAATGAGCTTTAAGAGACATGTCTCTACATCATAACTGGTACATCTTTCCGCAATCCATGTTTTCGCTAAAGATCACTCCATGTCATTCCAATGAGATTTTACATCCAGCACAATCTATTTATTGTCCCATGGAGAATTCAATGGCATATTGGTCCTCATAATACCCACAATATGTATGATTTTGTTCATCTTGCTCAATCTTCTCTACTACACTAGTAGAGATCAGGTTTTCTTCAAAACAATCACTAATTAGAACCTTAAATAGTTTCTCGATGGAAGGGAAACCTTGGTTCTAACCTCCATCACTCCAAAGGATTTCGTGGGACTACTACAACTAGGATGGAACTAGCTGTAAAACCTGAAGCTCTGATACCAAATCTGATGTAGGATACACAGCAAGGAGAATGGCTGATATGCTGCAAGGAAATAAGAGAGGATTTGGGCTCTTGACGGACTCAAATTAGAAAAGATGGTGGACTGTTTTAGATCAGCTGTAAGGTCAAATTAAGTCCTGTCAATGAGAGGCACATGGAGCATTAAAGTGATCAGAAACAAGCTGAACTGTGGGACTGATTTATAGTCTGGTCTGCAGATTGAATATAAGTCAGAATAGGGGCAGACAGTGATCAGCTGGGCTTAGTTTAGGGCTGGATTCTATGACCAGAATAAGGACTGATAGAAGAGATAATCTGTGGGTGAAATAGGCTAAATCTGGGTCTGAAATATATGGTTTGACAGGGTTAGACTGAAGAAGTGCTGTTGTGAGACTATAGTAAGGTCAGTTCAAGACATAGAACAGGGGATTAGGTGGGGTCGAACCTGGGACTGATTAGGGAGAAACGGTAGGCTAATGGAGAAGATGAGAGAAAGACTAGAAGGAAAAGAAGAGAGGGAAAAAAGAGAGAGAAGGAATAAGAGGAAGAGAGAAGAAAGGAATGGGGACCTACCTATAGTCATGGAGAAGAAAGCGGGGATACCACATACCCACACCCCAAGGGAACTCGAGGGATACCACACCCATCAATCCAATTTCAAAACTCTTTTTTTTATTCCATCTTCATCAATTTTATTGAAAACATCAACCTCTTTAAATAGACATACACATGTCCTAAATAAAAAGAAACAAATTCTCTTAAATCCTTGGACAATATTCCCTAACTTAAGCAAAGGACTCTTGTTTGCTTGTCAACCAAGTTAATTGGGCCCCACAAAATCTCCAAAATCTGGAAATTATTGGGCAGCATGAATTGGGGTCCCAGATATATTGTCTAAAATCCCCAAAATCTAGAGATTCTTAGAGATATCTGTTGACAGTAAATTAACCAACTCTCCCAAAGCCTTAAGGTGTTAGGAGATGCACAAATTAATATACTTCAACACCCCCTTCTGGAGGAACACTGTTTTCTCCTGGGAACACACT
>JAOXJP010035140.1:0-16651 GCA_025762735.1 Platanus orientalis
GATGAACTAAAATATTTTATTATAAATGTCAAACAAATAAAATAACATAAAAAGTATCTATGATGGCTTTGTCAGGATACCTATTCTAACAGGGTGTGTGTAGTCTTGGCCTTAAGAGGTCACGATAGTGCAGCCATATATCCTCCTGGGAGATGGAAAGCTAAAATAACTAGAGAGATAAATGTCTTCGGTGGTGTAGAAACCATCTGAGCCCATGTCTTGGGTCCCATGAAGGCACACGGGGCAACAATGAGGGATCCCATGGTTACAAACTTGTCAAAGTTCCTGGAACTTATGTCAGAAAACTTGTTATCACAATAGAACAAAAAGGAAGATGAGAGGAAAGTGAAATCCCATCGGGCGTGCTAGAAATTTGTAACACCGAATTTCGTGTCTATTCTCTGTGGAACGTATGAAACTTGAAATGTTCAAATTCCTAACCTTTCGAGGGTTGGTTTATTATTTTATGTGTGGGGACTCACTCCAAATCTCTAAGAGAGACTTGTTAACTATAGCCATTAATGGGAGACTTATAATTTCATAATTTTTACACAACTTATAAGACAAGATTGCATTAAATATAAATGTTGGGCTATATCAGCACCCAAATTTTGACTCGAGTCAGTTGATAAAATAAGGACATCATAATAGCATTTAGGCATCAAGACTCTAGGCACCCTTGGTTTAGGAAGGGCAAACCTGGACTCTTGGAGGTTAGGCATTCATAGAGAAATCTCTCTGGATATTTCAGTTATAAATGAATCAATCAAAACACCTCATCACAGTCCAAATACACCATTTCAGGTCAAACCCTAATCGTACACCAAAGCAACAACAAGACTTTGAGGGTCCACATTTAAGAGCTCCATTCCTATTATCTGCAATCTTTCCCACCTTTGCAAATCTTCCCTCAGTAAAGCATCACAGGTGAAAAAAATTACCATTTTTCCCTTTTGCCTTCAAAAGCCTAGAACTCACCATCTACCAATCAGATCACTGAATTTCTCTCGCCTATATAAGACTTCTTTCCATGAAGCATCACAGGTGAAGAATCTTCATTTTAACATTTTTTGACCTGTAGATAAATTACCATTTTACCCTTTTCACCCCTAAGAATTTACCCTTGGAGTCTTAAAGGATCTCTGAAGCTTCTTCCATTATCTTAATGGTATATGTTCAGATCCTATGCATCTCTACTTCTCTCAATTATGAGAAACTCAAGATAGAATAGATATCACTCGAGATTGGCAACAACCAATTTCTTAACTTATGATGACCTTGTCTAAGAAACGACCCTTGAAAAAAGCTCTCAAAGATTCATCCAATCTTCGAATCCAAAAAGGTCGATCACTGTATCTTGGCCTCGACCATAGCTCCAAATATTTAAGTCCAAGAAAAGAACTTTGAAATCTCAAACCTTTGTGAAATCTCAAATCTTCCCCAAGGGGTCAAAAAGTTGTTTAGTTTCATTTTACCCATATGGAGCTAGAATGTTCTCCGGACCTTCAAATCAGGATCAGTCGGTGTCCATCTCTTCAGAATCGTAAGACCTTCAAAAAATTGTCTAAGGAACATGAGCTTTTATGGGACTTATCTGTTCAGATTCCCTCAAATACTCCAAAAAGGGTAACAAATCAAGGTAAAAAATCAAGTGCACAATCGATGCCTAAGAGTTCACCAAAATTCAAAAATCCAGTCTGTCAGTGGCTATCCCACAGTAAATCTAAGACCTTTAGAGTATCAAAGTTGCACTAGATTACAAAAATCCTATATTCCAAACCAACATTTTTGCTCAGGCCAAAACAAAGCACTTTCCAACTGTATTTGACACACAAAATGCCCTTAGAAGTTCTTCCAGACTTGGAATGCAGTAAGGTCAGGCCCATTTTCTCAGTTTCACCCCTACCTTCAAAAGATCATTTCACAAACTCAAGCATCGGAGAATGTCTGACATCTCAATTCCACTAGCCTTTAGGCAGTTGTAGAAACTTAATCTCTCTAATTGACTCTGCTTAAAAAATGTCTCAATAACTGCCAAGGAATCCAGTGGTCAGTCTATTAGTTTCTGCTTGGACATCGTAATTTAGCATAGTTAGAGGCTATGACTCACTTGGACCAGGGGCCATCTTTCACCTGACAAATTTCAAGACTAATTTTACCATCTTGTCATTTCAAAATGCATTTAAGAGCTTTTCAGGTTAGAAAACCCTGATTTCACCCTATACCCTTATCGTAATTTGGTTCTGACTGGTCCATTGCGACCAAAATATCTATGACCCCAAAAATAGACTCTGAGATTGCTATGTTCTAAGCTCAAGAGCTCAAAGGAGTTGATGGAACAGTAAGGGTTCAAAAATCCCAAAAGCATTTAATGCACATTAATGAGCTAAGACTTCTCAAACTTAGCTCATTAATGGCATTTAATGCATTCACACCTTAAAACCATAATTGCCAACCCTTAGATGGGAATCTTTCCATGTGCACCTTCACCAACTACCCTTAAATCTAGGTCTTGAATTTCAAATCCCTAGTGAACCCTCTAGGTCACCCCAAATGGCATCTAGATGCCTTCCCATATATGCAACCTTTCAACACCTATCAAATGGCATCTAAATTCACCCCCCTTCTATGTCACCAATCCATGCCAACAAGAACACCCTAATCCTCACCCTCCACCTAATCAACCTGAATTAATCCCAGTCCCTCCCTTGTCCATGTCACCTAGCACAAATCCCCCCAATCCTATCCACTCATCCCAAGCTAATCCTAGCCCTACACCTAAACTGTGCTAACCTTATCCTAGCCCTCCATCTAGATATTCCCAACCTCAATCTCAACCATCCGCCACTTCAAATTGGGGCTATAAATAACCCCAATTTCATGTAAAGAAGGGTTGGCAATTGAAAACCCTAAAAAAGAAGAAGAAGAAGAAGTGGAAGAAAAGCGAAGTTGTTCTAAGCCCATGATCTCCCTTGACTTAAGGTAAGCCTAAACCCAACTCAATTTTGTTCTTCTAATATTCATATGCTCAGTTACCATGCTGATATGTTGTCCAATTCATGCTATCCAACTGCTTCAATTCAGGTTACATAGTAGAGGCTCAACAGCCTCTACTTGCTTAGTTTTTTTACCGCTACCTAGTGTAGAATTTAGTTTGATTCTTTAACTAATTTTTTGAAGCTAAAATTTTAATATGTTATGCTCAATACATGTGCCTAGTTACATATTTAATTTCATAATTTTTTGAGTTGTGGAAGGCCTCGAGATGGCCCCCCAAACAAACCCCAAAATATGGGTCCTATGTGACTTAGGTTCAGCCCATTGTTTGCGAATTTTTGTATGATGTTTACATGCATGTTCTTGAGACAAATTTTGGATATGTTATTCCCCTGTCAATTTCCTACTAGCATGCTTAATTTCTGATTTTTCTCAAAACCCTAAGGGTCCCAAATTTGAGAAATCCAACTATTGGATTTGCTCCCAGTAACTAACTCCTGAATTTTATTTCTATAAAATTTAGGCATTGAACAAATAGGCATTAAGGGAATATTTGGCGTTGAGATCTAGGACCCACCCCAGGGATCCCTGATTTTCCCTAAACTTGTCCCCAGGCTATAACTCTCTGAAATCCAATCCTATGTGCAAGCACCTCTATGGGCCTTCATTTCTCTCCCAATGCTTGAATTTAATTTTTGACACTGAGAAAGAAATTCAGGCGTTGGAGTGGATTTCAAGCATGAGGCCTGTGCTAAAAATCAGTTTTCAAAATTACTTAAGTGTGTGTGCAACTTAGGTTTAGTTCAGAGACCCAACAGAACCCTATCCCTCTAGGCCCCACCTGTGTGGCCCAAAAACCAAGGCTGGTTGCTAACCCCAACACCTAACATCTAAATTTACCTTGAATTAAATTCAGGCGTTGAACATTTAGGCATCAGACTAAAAATAGGCGTTAGGCCTATGACAGATAACAAGTTGCTATCTTTAGGAGAGCATATCTCCATAGGTATAAAGGCCATGACCTGTAGGGTTACATTGTGTAACCCTAGGAAACATCCTCTGACCAAATCCAAGGGTCTCAAAGCACTGAGACCCCCTAAACCAACTTAAAAGACCACATCAAAATGCTGATCTGATTAGATTTCAATGCCTAAATTTCACCATGAATTAAATTTAGGTGTTGAAAAAATAGGCATTGAGTTTAAATTCAGGCGTTAAGCCTGAAACACAAAATACACAACATTTTGTTTTTCTCCCCTTTTGTGTCAGGGTTAAGTCCAACCCTAGTAAATCAATCAGTGAACACTTTATAAGGGTCCACCATCCCTCTAAAAGTCACAACCACGAGGGGGCCTCCTGCGATTAAAATAGTTTTGATTTAAAAGACAATTTCTGGATTTTTCATAAATCAACGGCTAAATTTCCACTAAATTAAATTCATGCATTGGGAGTAAATTCAGGCATTAAGCCTAAGAAAAATCCAAAAAATAGCAAACCCTAGAATTCACAAGCATAGACTTTAGCATAGTTTAAGACATGTATGAATGAGAGAATTCACCTTAAAAAGACAGGTATTTTGGGTGCCTAACACCTTTCCCAAATGCAACCAAACAATTTACTTTGTTTCCTAAGAATGTAGACCAATACTAGGAGTTAAACCCCTAGACCTATGGATCTAGACTTCTCCTCTTCGGGGGGAAGAGGAGAACCGATGTCCAATTCTGTCGGTTAGCCCCGAATTGGTGGCTACTCATGAAAAGCCAAACCCTCCCATAAAAAGGTTAACAACTCTCACGCACCGGCATCGCAAACCGAAGAGTGGGCCCATAAACCATTAGGCAGGCGGAGGGAATCCGAATCCCCCCAGACCCCGACATCCATAGAATGGTGACTCCACTGGGGATATGTTTAATCTCCACATGTATATACCTTAAAATATGCTAAACACATGCTTTACATTATTTATATAAATTCTCACATGTTTACTTGCTTTCTCATATGTCTACTTGCTTTGGATTAGACTTAAGTCATTCCATTAGTTAGTTAGGATAACATTCCATCTTAACACTCATTTCAAATTTCCATGCTTATGATAGAAAACATGTTCACTTTAGCTTTAAGACAGCTTGAATTAGTTAGTAGGATTAAATTCACATTTAAACAAACTTGTATGAATACATCTCTTTTATTTTTCATATTTACACAAAATGAGTCCAAGGACATGACATTACGCCAATACATCACTCTCATTTACCCTATCTAGGTCATTACCCACCAATGGACCGACATTGGATCACCACATAGGATGGGAGCAATGTCTGAGTAGTTGCTGCTATGTTAGCACGGCCATTCTGAGTTATCCAAGCCAATTATCATCCCGTGATCCGATTTTTTTCAGGGAGGTGTTTCAACTGGTACACTTATCTTTTAGAATCTCAAAGAAGCATGTATATTTAGCCATTTTCAGGCTAGAGTTATTTATGCTACACTCAGTAGCTTAGAAATATAGCTTTAGGAATTGTTTGTCGGATTGTGAACGATTGCTTTCATGATTGACTAAAAAGAACTACGAATTCATGTCCAATTTTGAAAAACTAGTCTAATTTTTTTTAGATAATTAAAATTGGATTTTACTTTCTTATCTAAGTTTGGGTATTTCTCATCCCTTTTGCCTAATATACATAGTGCGAAGGCATAGATTATATAGATATCCCATAAATGAAACAAAATGCAAACCATTCCATAAAAAAAATGAATAATTACATCCAAGTCATCCAAAATTAAAATATACATAACCAAAGATCTGAGTCCATCTCTCTCAAAAGATAAACAAATTAAAAAAAAGAATCCCGTTTGTCTGGGTTAGTCATCGGAATCACTGTCCACTTGCTCCACGGTCTCCTTCCTCCCCATATGCTTTGACCAGTGGGAGTAGAAGCGGACCCTGCCAAGACAGACAGTGTCATCACTAAGAGGCTAGGAAACACCCTCTCTCGAACTAGTCCCAAGCGGACTCTCATCTTCTTGCAAGGGAGCTACATCTATGATGCCATTGGGCACCAAGTTTGTATGCACCTCGGGCTCCACCTCAACCTCAGTAGAAGCCACCTCAATGTCTCCCACACCATCCCCTCCATCCCCTTAAATAGGGATCTGCCTCAGCAATTACAAAACAAAAAAAGTCAAAATCTTTAATAAAAATGCTTTTGAAAAAAGAAGTTAAATTTTCATCTTTACCTCCTCAACCTCCTTATGGCTCTCCTTCATGGCCACAACCTGCGTTAAATGGGCTTGGTGCTTTTGTCTCACAAAGGTAAAGAAAGTTGCCAACTTTCGGAGGGAACTCAGGCACAACTCCCTCAAGACCTGCAATAAGTACACAAATTTTGTCAAACAATCTTAAAATTCATAGTTTTAAAAAAAGAGGAAAGAAACATTACTAAAATAAACCAAGCCATACCTGGGTCACAGCCTCTGGAGGCACCCACCCCTCAGGGAGCTCGGCATCAGGCAATGGCTCCTAGCTAACTCCACCCTCAAGGTTGTCTCCATCACCACCTTGGGTATCACCCCTACTAGGTCAGGCTCAACTACAGGAGTCTTTCTCCTCCTCCCTCTCCTAGTAGGGGAGGTGTGGGTTCGTATATGAGCTAGGTCTCGACTGCCTAATAAGACCAAACAAATCAATACATCATCAAATGCTTTTAAGAAAAACAAATAAATAAAATATAAAAAAAACATTGTAAAAAATTAAATAAACCCACTTGGGGCTCGATGAGGCCACCTAGAGGCCCACAGGATTGAGTGGCCCACCACTCACTGTAATCTCTAGCCTAGTCCAGGCATCAGTGCCTATCTCTCCTCTGCCTGTCTCTCTCTCTCAGTATCAATGACTTGAGGAGGTGAATGAGGGACTACAAAATCCTCCACGCCTACCCCAACCTAGCGCCAGCACCTCTTCCCGAGGTATATGGTGACCTCATTGATAGCAATCAACATAATCCTCTGATAGGGCCAAGTCCAAGCCAAGGTCTGATCAAGGGCAACATCTCTCTCCAAAACCCATCGGGTCCATGGATGCCACTTAACCTACACAAAGCACAATAGGGGATAGATAATAAATTTTAAAATAAACAAATTAATAAAGAAAAAGTATTATGTACTTACCTAATTAGCTATCAAGAGGTCTAGGTCTTGCCGAAAGGTGGAGATGGGCTTGTGGACCATATGGTGGGTGTTCGAAACCATTCACTTTGCCACACAAGGGAAAGGGAACACCTCCTCACCCTCTACGTAGGAGCCAAAGGTGGAAAATGTTTGTAACACCACACCTATAAAAGAGAAAACCCATAAGGTCAATGTCATTAAGAAAAAGAAAGAAAGCAAAAAAAAAACATAAAACATAAAAATATAAATAAACAAAGAAAAAATGAGCCATACCTCCCAAAGAAAGTAAAAGCCCAGAAAGGCATGAGGGCCTTGCCCAGCTAAGATCTCACTCATGTTGGCATACATCCACCCGAAGATGGACCTACCCCAACAATAAGTGCCGACTATGCCCAAATCCTTCAATGCCAACAACAAGTAAAAATACACCTAGTCACTCTTCCCGAAAAAGATAGAGTGGATCAACATGTAGACAAGGAAGGTGCGGGTGGACAAGTCAATCTTTGCCGGTGTGCTCTAGTTAGTGGCTCACATGTACTTCTTCTCAAACTAATAGGGAAGGACACCCTTCATGTCCTTGTAGTACTCCACCGGCTGTGGCCCTATGCATTGTGCCACTAACTCCACGTCAAAATCGTTAGTGGTAGGTGGGGGTGTGCCATCCATCGAGAGGCTAGTCATCACATAGAAATTTATAGGAGGCATCCCTATCTCTCCCATAGGAAGGTGGAAACTGTGGGTAATTAGCGACCACCTCTTAGCTAAGGCCATCATCAATGTCTTGTCCGCCTTCAACACAAGCAGAGTTAGAAAAGGGACAAATCCCAGGGCCCATACCTTGTCTTGCACATTGGAGCACATCCGCCCCCATAATGTCTTGACCCCAGACGATGAGTCATGTCTCTATACCCTCCCCCTAATCTATAAAAGAAAATACATAAAAATATGTCAAAACAATGCCTAAGAATAAAGGGAATTTAAAAGAAACCAAAAAGAATAAAAAAGTTCAAAAAATATAATTCTAGGTCTCAGGCCTAACTCTTGAATGTTTTCCCAATGCCTGAATTTTCAATGCTTGATTTTTAAAATGCTGGAAATTCAGGCGTTTTGCCTATAATTTAGGGCTATAACTTTCAAGCATTGAAAATTCTGAAATTGATAAAACCTGTGTGAAAAACTCATCAAAATTATTTCAAAACGAAAATTCTGAAATCCTCCTTGGCTCATGGTGCAAGGATTGTGAAGATGGGTTTTTACAAAATTGGAAAAGGAAAGAAGGAAGAAGACTCCTCAAGCTCTCTCACTCATCTATAATTGAAAATGGCAAATGAAAACACAAAAAAACAAAGACACATTTGTGGGCCATTTAAAAGTTGTAACTATTCTCAATGCCAAATCATGCCCTCAACGCTTGAATTTTAATTCAATTAAATTTAGGTGTTGAAACCAAATTCAGGCGTTAAGCATTTATACCTATAACTATTCCAATGCCTAATCGTGCCTTCAACACTACTTTTAATTCAATTAAATTTAGGCGTTGACACCAAATTTAAGCATTAGATTTAATTTCTACAGAATATTGTTTTTAACTATAAAATGACATTTTTAACCCTTTGTTCATGCTTGTGCTTACAAACATGAATCGTAGGTCTCTACAATTGGATTTATACTCTACCACCTTCGTAAATTTTGAAAATGACCTAATTGCCCTTCTCCCAGAAGAACGGGAAGTCTAGAAGAATCAAAGACAATTTGAGGCAACATTGACTTTAGCACAAATCAACTTAGATTGGCCATTGTTAGAGGCAGCCATTTCATTTTGGGACCCGTCATCCATGGTTTTCCGCTTTGAAGAACAAGAGCTCACACCCACCATCGAGGAATTCGAGTCCTTACATTGAAAACATTGTCTCGGCATCAGTGCCAAAATCCTGACCCACAAGCCTAGCTATCTCAAAGGTTTTCATGCACTAAAAATTTCCAAATCCTCCCTACCTAAGGAAGCTACAGGAGAATATCTACACTGTCCTTTTGACCTATTATTAGAAAGAGGTCGGAAGAAAGTTGGTGATTTCGCCAACCCCATCAACTTCAAAGCATTCACCTTGGTCGTCCTAGGATAACTATTGCTATCACATAGCCATCATCATATCAGTGGTGTTCTACTCGATATCTTGGGGCAACATCTATAGAAGAAGACTCTTACACCCATGATCATATCCAAGACTATTTCTAGTCTCTCTCATTGTGCTTGACATCGTCCAGGTCGGTTATATGGTTGCCCAACTTTCTTACAGACCTGGTTATGGGAACATGTGGCTATCATTTTTTATTTTTTGACTTATATGTCTCGTGATCTAACTACAATATAGATACATGTCAACAATCGACTCTTGCCGACTAAATCTATAACATTTGGTTTTCAAAGTATACTCGCTACTATGCTCCTCGAATAGATTACTTGGCGAGTTAAGTGGCACAAAGCACGCTACCCACTCCTAGAAACCAAGGACCGCACATACATGGTTATCATAGGAGTCTTTTAGAGTACTCCTTATGTACCCATATGCATCCTTCAATAATTTTCCCTCAGACAAGATCTCTTTGATTTCCCCATGGTCTTTGAAGACATCTTTAAATTTGATCATCGTACATCTACTCACACACAGTTTATATTGACTTCCTTATAGGACAACTCGCATATCAGAGTTGCTTGGCATTCACAGCTAATATCTTCAAAAGTGTAAGCTATGACATCCTCTTATGAGCATTGGCTTCTCCACAAGCCTCCTCTACAACCTGCCACCCATGGATCATCCCCTTCTTTGAACAAGAGGTGCAACGAATCAACTTCCTCATCATATACAGATCTTTTTCCCACTCAGGTAGAGTATAAACAATCATTATCAAACTTAGCCGAGGAACAAGCTTTACATGCCCAAACCAAGCCTGCCTTAGAAGCTGAGTCACATTTACATACAGAGGCCGAGGTCTCACGTGATTGCACCTAGCATTAGAATGAGACCCAATATGAACTCATTCACTCCTTGAAAAATGAGCTCAATGATAATAGGACTTCCCATGAAGATTTGGGAATCTATATGAGGCACAACAACAAGAAGGTCTTCATACAAGATCAGTGGATACATTCATGGGTTCACGAGTTAAGAAAACAGATATTCTCTTTGGGCTATGAACCAGTGCCACCTCCACCTCCACCACCACCTCTAACGGTGCCTAATCTTTAGATTACTTATTATGCTTTCATTTCCGATGTATTGGGGGCAAGTACCCCCTCCTTTTGTAAGTACTCTTGATATGTATATAGATATACAAAGTTTTGTTTTCAAAAAAATCTTGTTGTTAACTAAAGGACATGAATTCACCTGTATGGCATATGCACTTGTAAAAGTATTTGGCTACCAAATATGGATGAATGTAAAGAATGAACCTTACAAAATAATGACAATGAATTCCTCTCGTTCAAAAAAACAACTAAGAAAGCTACAATAGCTCCCCTAAAGACTTATCTACAGAAGAAGAAGGCGCAATATAGTAAAGCCATGGCTAACAAGTCAACGCCTCTACCTACGATAAGCACCACACCTCTTACCTTCTCAGAGGTATCCTCAGGAAACCCACCTCCTAGCAGGACCGGTTTTGAAGACATCCTCTCATATGGGTTCAAGTCTGAGGTTATGTGATTGATGGGGGACTTCATGTCCTAGAATGATTGGACATCTACCTCTAAGCAAGGTCATTCCTCTTCACCACCCTAAACTTCTCTACCACCCCACAGTTAACCTAGTACCAATGAGCAGCCTCTAATCCCTATACTCACCGAATTCAAGAAGCTGATGTTTGAATACCTACTAAAGTAGGGAGGGCCTCATGGCCAAGGTACAGTCTTTGAGTCACCACCTCTCAGTACTGTTGAGCAGGCTCTGCCTTTTGGCCAGTCCTATGCATAAGGCCCCATCTATGTCATAGCCCCACTTCAAACTACTACATACATGCAACCAGAACACCGCGCCATCTTCTACCTAGAAGAACAGTATGGGCCATCGACATCTAGCAGGAAGGGAAATGAGACTATTGCTCCTCCCACGGATGATAAAACCAATGCAAAGCTAGACAAGCTCACAACAGAAGTAGAGTTTATGAAAGGGGGGCAGTTACCCATCTCTATGGACTTCAAGGATCTCTATATCCACCCTAGAGGTGTACTATGACCAAATTTCAAATGCCAAATGTTGAGAAGTATGATGGTACCACTTGCCCCAGGATGCACCTCTGCATGTATTGCAACGCTATGTTCTATTGGGGACATGATGAGAGTATCCTAGTGCAGATGTTTGGCTAGAGTCTAGAGAAAAGTGCAGAAAAATGGCTGACAAGCCAGGAAAAGAGTAACATATGCACGTGGAGGGCCCTAACACGGTTATTCCTCAACCACTACAAATTCAATCTTGAGATGCTGCCAACCAGGGAAGAAGTAGAAGGAATGAGACCTATCACAGGAGAGAATATTAGGGACTTTGCCTATAGGTGGAGATTGAAAACCTCTAACTTGAAACACCCAATGTTCGAGGAGGACATAATATCCACTTTTATAAGAATGTTGGGTCCCACCTACCAGCTAATGCTTTTGATAGCCTCATAGAGAAACTTTGCCGACGTTGTTAACAAAATTGTAAAGGAAGAGTTGGCCATTAAGGCAAGTTTGGTATAAGATGTACCGCTTGCCCTCCCCAATTCCACCAAAACCATGCCAAAGAACGTAGTTATCGCTAGACTAGAAGCCAATTTGGTGAAAGCTATTGAGGTCCCTTGGCCTAGTCACAACTGCGATCATGTTCTGCCTTAGCCGCAGCCTACTCAGAACTACCCTATAGCTATGAATATCATTCCTCTCCAAATACAACCATTGTACTAGCAGAGATACCCAGGTGCACCAGGAGAAGAGAAGAGAAAGAGAAAGTTCACCCCATTGTCATAATCATACAAATACATAATGGAGTACCTCATCAAAAAGAGGTTACTACAACTGATTTACCCAAGACCTCCACCTTACCCTCTGCACTACCGCTATAATCTAACGGAACATTGTGAATACCATCAGTCTCCAGGGTACACTTTCGACAGGTGCTACCATCTAAGACATGATATACAATACCTGATCGAGGAGGGTAAAGTATCATTTGAACCTATACCCATAAATCCTCCACCAAATTCAAACATCATCCAGAATCTACTCCCCGACCACCAGCCAACTAAAGGGGTCAATATGATCAGTTTCACAAACACTTAATTCAATCCCTCCAGCTTCATTACCAAGATTTCAGAACCTAAAAAGATCATTTTCTTGCCCGATACCAATCAAGTGTCCACCCTAAATTGACACTCCCCCACGCCTATCCTCTCTCCTAATATGAGCATCTACTTGCACATATATGGGATATGACCCCAGATAGCCCATTAACAGTCCTTCCTCCAGACATAGACATGTATAGAGAAGGTTCAGCAACCCATGACTCATTTTCATCCCCTTATATCATTGCACGGCCATCACTATATGCATAACTCACCGACCTTTCATCCCCTTACCAAGTTATCAACATCCCTCCACCCACCAGAATACAATATTTGCTTCACTAAGTCCCTTTGGGCTATCTAGTTGAGGAAGTAGTAGATCCCGAGCTATCAAAAGATGAATTGGAAGAGCTCACAACTTTCATCACCAGGTTAGGCAGAGTCTCCAAGCCAGTCACATATCTGCATCCCAAGGGCAAAGTGAAAGAGAAAATGATAGAAGAAGAAGTTAGGATAGAGGTACAGAAGAAGACTAGAGAGGAAGAAGAATGGATAAAAAATGAGATCTTTAAAGTAGCTATTAAAAAGTCCACCTGTTCTTGATCGAGCAGTTGTCCAAGATGCCAACACAAGTTTCGATATTAGGCCTTTTGATGACATCCAAGCAGTATAGAGAGAATTTTTAGCATATTCAAAAAATCCTTTGTGGATGCCTCGATCATACCTAATAGGTTGGAAAATATGGTGGCTAGAGTATCAACACCACGAGTCAACATTTTTAAAGGATGAGAATCCCGAGGGTGACACCGTGCATAATCGAGCCATCTCTATCATGGCACACCATTCTAACATGTGTATTCCCCTAATTTTGGTGGATAATGTATCTGCCTTGAACATCTGCCCAAAGGATACATTGGACATGTTCAAAGTCCCCTCAAATTATGTGAAACCTAACCCATATGACATAAGGTCCTTCAATAACTCAATCAGTCTCGGCCAAGGAGAAGTGTACATTCCCCTAGTATAGAAGGAAAAATGTTTTAAGTTCAGTTCTAAGTGCTAAGCATACCATCCTCCTTCACAATGTTGTTGAGAAGACCACGGATTCACCAGGCAGGTGCTATCCCATCCACTCTCCACCAGAGAGTGAAGTTCATTATTAATGATGAGGTCATCACAGTACCGATAGACACTGATGTAATTACAATGATAAGGTAGAAGATATTAGAAGTTCGAAACTTGTAGCCTCCAAATACTTTCACCTCTATCAATTTGAGGTTGTACATGCAGAGAGAAAGAGGTGGCAAATCTGAAGAGGAAGGCATACTTTCACCAAAATTCCTCATGATGGCCAAGATGATGTTTAACTCAGACAAAGACCTAGAAAAATTTTCTCAAAGAAGAAAAAACACCATCAAAACCATCAGAGTGCCATACAAAGCAGGCCTGGGGTTTAAACCTCTTATGAAGCACCAGTTCAAGAGGAACAAGAAAAAGAAAGTCAACCCCAAGGCCGCACAATATTTTGCACCCACCTCTGAACTAGCCAAGACATGCACCACTCTACCAACTAAACCACAAGCTTAGACAGTACCACCCAAGCTCAGCACAAAATGTACACTAACAAAACTAATCATTTTCCCCCTCCAATCATCAGTCATCACTCTGGTTACCATCTTGATACTGCTCCTCAGACCCACATGTTTAGCTCTAAGTCGTCCGTCCCTGAGGTCGAGGAAAGTTCAACCCCCAACACCTCAGAACATAAGGAGGACAACCTAGCTCCCCTAAATCTACTCTCTCCCTAGTGACATCATGGATGCATTGCAATCAGTTATTACGAGTGGAGAGCTAGAGTTAGATTAGTTTGACCTTGACCAGGTCAACATGCTGAAAACATGGGTGCCCATAGATGCTAGAGAGCAGATTGGACAAACCAACTCAGCCGTAGCAGAGGACCAAGATTAGGTGATGGATTGATTGATTGAGAAAAGAAGCCCGAAAGAACTAACTTGTTCCACTCTTGTTTACATTTTCAAAAGTTTTTTACTATTTTTATTTCACTAATTTGTAATAAGAACTACGTGAGACTTGATCCCTACCAATTCATAATTGTCAAAGCATTCGATCAGTGCACTTGTAAGGGGTACATAGGCAACCTGAGACACATCTTTAGGTCCAATCATTTTTGAAAAAAACTTTTTCTTCTTTCTTTACCCTTGTAGTCAAAGAACTACATGCAGCTTAATCTTGATAGACCAATGTTTTCAAAAGCACTTATGCTTAAAAATCAAGTATGTAGGCAAGTTGAGAAGTAACTTCAGGCTTAACTGCTTTTCAAAAAATGTAAATTTAGTTCACCCTCAAGACCATAACTACATTCGACTTGATCTCGGCTGAACAAACTTTACTAAGCTTATGATCAGTGTAAACATCGGGTATGTAGGCAACTTGGAACCTAATTTCAAGTCCAATTGGTCCCCATGGGCACAACATGGATAACTGTTTGGACCAGAAAGAAAGGGTGGAAACTCTTATCCGATAATGGAGACTCCTTCATTTTGTAGTAAATCAGCCTCCAGGTAACTCGAGAAGGGCTCTCGAGGACCTTCACTAAGACGAAAACTAGAAGAAAGAACCCCTATGAGAAATCCAGGTTATCTCAGGGGGGTTGGCCAAAGGAGGAGGGTCGAGTTCAGCTAGGAAGGCCCACACTAGAAGAGCATGAGTAGTAAACGGAGATGAAGTCTATCACGAAAGCTACCCTGAGTAGGAAACCAAGAGATTATCTTCACGGAAGCTGATGCCCAAGGAGTACAACATCCTTACAACAATGCACTAGTGATCACCCTAGTAATAGCAAACCACAAAACTCAAAAGGTCATGGTTGATAATGGAAGCTCAGAGGATATCCAATACCTAACCACTTTCGAATAGGTAGGAATCAAGAAAGACAAGTTGCAGCATGTGAAGTCTCCTCTAGTTGGAATCACTAGAGACAAGTTATTTCTAGTTGGGGTGATCACCTTACACATCACAGTGGGAGTGGGGCCCTAATTGACAACAAAGGCAATTGATTTTATGGTTGCTGACTGCTCCTCAACTTACAATGCCATTATCAGATGACCATACTTAACTAGATCAGGGTAGTAATGTAATTCCCTTGAACCCAGACTTGAATATAGATCCATATTGCTCCGGATTTGGATTTGTTACTATCCATAAATCCAATAATCCATATAGAAATTGGCTCAAATCCTGTGACCACAAGTAAAATCCATTATAGTCCACCTATTCTCATTTGAATTTTTCTTAAGTCCACTTAAGCTAATAATCATATTTCTATAGTTTGCAGAAGCATATTCAATATTCATTAATCACATATATTCAGATCAAAATTTGAAAGTGGAATCTAAAATCCACAAGGATTATAGTAGTCCAATAACATCAAATCAAAAGAGAGATGTCACTAGGGTGCCCTCTCACCCAAATATACAAAGGAAAACATCTACTAGTCTAAAAAATATGATCCCAACACAAATGAGACAATCCCAAAATATGTCTAAATAAGGATAGGAAAGACAAATAGAAAGTTGTGGATGCCATAGCAAGTTCCTCGAATGGAGGACCTACAACAATAGTCAATCTAAAAAATAAACGGCTGAGTTAGTCCCAACCTATAAGAAATCTAGCAAACTATAAATAATATGAAGTAAAGCACACATATGAATACTAACATGTCCGAATGTCAATACAAAGCTAAACAGATATCAAGGTAATAAACACAATCATGCTAGTACCAAAATGTCAATAATCACTATTAGGTCTATGTATTGTCAATGTCCATGCACAAAACAAAGTGTGTACATGTAGTGGTCATGTGGATAGAACTTTATGATGTAAACAATATATTCATGTGAGTCCAAAAAGAGAGTTCGGAAAATTTCTAAGAAGATGGACTCGAAGTCGGAATGACCATGTCAAAGAGACTCAAGCATCATGGAAGAATCCCAAGTCTCAACTATAAGCTACCTCAAGGAAGCCAACACATTAGTTCCATGCATAGAAAGATAAATTAGGTATATGAGACCAAACGGTAGGTGTGTGTGTGCTCACAAAACCCCGAGACCATGGTTGACCCTAGGAATCACTTAGAAGACTTAATTAGGGTCTA
>JAOXJP010035151.1:0-16650 GCA_025762735.1 Platanus orientalis
TAGTGAGTTTTCATACATGATGTGCTACTGTCATTGAGTTCCTACCACTTTCTTCATTGCTATTCTTCAATATGATTTGTAATTTAGTTTATTCACCATTTGATTGTTAATCTATGAAGTTTTGGTGGGTTTACATCATTTGATTTAAAGATCTATGAGATTTTAGTGAGTTTACATACATGATGTACTACTTCTTTTGTTTCTTCATGGTTATTCATTTATTTGGCTGGTATTCTAGTGTTTTCATCACTTGATTATTAACCTATAGAGTGAGTTCACATCACTTGATTTAAATATTTATGAGATTTTTGTGAGTTTTTACACGAGATATGTTACTCTCTTGAATTCTTGTCATTCTATTAATTGGAAATCCTTAATTTGAATAAGACTTCAATTTTTCTTCATTTTTGTTGCCTTGTGGTGGAAGTTTGTTAAGTTTTTTTCATTCAAACACTAAATCCATGGAGGATTAATGAGTTTTTAAGTTGATTACTCTACTCTTACTATTTTTCTTCATTTTTCTGTATTTTTTGTCACCATTTTAGGTGAGATGACAGATTTTCATTACTTGCTAACTTTATGTGAGTTTAATGATTTCAACTATTCTATGGAGTGGTTTATTTCCATTATACCTTGGTAGGGAACTTGATTACATGAAAATTTGGATTCAAATGGAGTGATTTATTTCATCATGAATTCATTGAAATCCTAAGTTTCTCTTTATGATTAAATGTAAGAAGGTTGAATCCGTATAAAAGTAAAAATGAGAAAATGATTTCTACTCCTTATGCTTGATGTTTTCCTTGATTTCCCTCATATATGAGATTCATATCTATATCATCATTGCTAGTTGGTAGTCTTTACTACCTTAATTGACTCCGAGTATTGTTGTTTATACTATCTTGTATGCTAGTTTCTCATTGGTGTTATTATTATGTTTTTCACTTGATTATATCTACTTACACTTAACTTGATGAGCTTCATATTAGTATCATTGCATCCACATGCAAGACTTGTTTGTGATATTTATACTATCGTTGGTTTTAAAAAGTTAGAAGAGGAATTTTTGAGCATTTGGTTTTGGTGTGAATATAAACTATTACTTTCCGTTTGGTTTTAAGTATGGTCTTTACATGGTCTCACTTATGAGTTTTGTTATCTTAATTGCTCTTGCATTATATCCTTATGCAATTATATATTACTCTATATATGCATTGATTTTAAAATACCATTTCACTTCCGATAATTTTGTTTTGGACCCAATCACTGAGTGGCATTAATAGATGAAGACGGCACTAGTTGCCTACCAACCCTTGATGCCTTGAGGGATTTTTACGGGCTAACCCTTGATGCCCTAGAGGATTTTTGTGGGCTAACCTTTGAAGTTCTAGGGGATTTTTGCCGGCTATATTGGTCTATTGACCCATTTCAATTCAGGTACCTAATCACCGGGTCACATTAATAGGTAGAGACGACTCTAATTGTCCACCAACCTTTGATGCCCTGAGGGATTTTTGTGGGTTATACTGGTCTTATGACATTTTTTGGACCCAATCACCGAGTGGCATTAATAGGTGAAGACGGCACAGTTTCCCACCATTTCTTTTCAAGATTTTAGTTTTATCAATGACCTTATCTGGGTCATATAAGATTTCCATTTTGTAAAAACCCTACATAGGTTTCATGATTTCAATTTTGTTAGATACCCTACTTGGGCTAATCCGTTGGATTTGTTATGAGGTGCTTTAACGAGATTTGGTTCAAGAACCCTAAGTGGGTTGAGTTGTTTTTATCCGATGTGTGTTTTGATAGAAACCCTTCATGGGTTACATAAGTTGAGAGCTGCATTAGGTTTCCACGAGCATGCATCAATTTTGATATTTATTAGCCAAGGAAGCTTATTTAAGAGGTGCCAAGGCCTATTTATTTATGAGTATTTTTTAAGCATACTACATGTTGCACTTTCCTTATAAGCCACACTTTGTTGATTTCAGTTATAAACTCTTGTTGATTTGGCTTATTACTTTTGTATGTTTATTAGATTTTAATAATTGTTGTAGTTAGTTCGACTCTTATATATTTATTTGGTCTGATTTGGTATCGTTTCGTACTCGTGACATTCGATTTATTCCGCGGGACATTATGTATGTTCTTTCACGAGCTTTATAGCTTACCCATGTTTTTAACATCATTTCATGTGGCACCTTGTAGTACATTACATATTGCAGGTTCCGTCCCAGTCATCTTACTGAACAAGAAGACCGCTTTCTTTTCTGCTTCTATTTAGATATATTTTTCAGTTCTTCATGTATGAGACGATAATGTATAAGACATGATTTTTATTTAGATGTTAGTACTCTAGTTGGAGGGTGAGGTGTATGTTAGCCAGTTAGATGGCCCTTGATATTACTATTTGGATATTCATGAATATACTTAGTTTGGAGTTTAACAGTTTATTTGATACAGATATTTGGTGCTAGTAGTTACTTTCCATTGCGTAGTTTAGTATACATGATGATATCTTCTACTACAATAAATAATAATGGATATTTTGTATGATTATATTTTCTATTGCAAATTTTTAGTAAAGAAATATAAATTATTGGATAAAATAAATTATATATATATATATATATATATATATATATATACACACATTGTAAATAAGTAAGTTAAGTAAGAAACCTCTTGTACAAGAAAATGGTAATGTCACACTCCGAGATCTGTGACGCCGCACATGTGTGTTTTCGCATTATTACCCCAATCTTTGCGTGTGGGTTTCGGGGCGTGATAGGTTGTGTATGCTATATGTTTGTACTATAACAGTTAAACAGGAAGTTTGATAAAAAGGCAATATGGTGCATATTTTTAGGATACGATAGTGAATGAAAATGTTGAAGGTGTTGTGATCCCACTACTAATCGATGCTACACCTCTCAGAATCTTGTATTCGATGAAGCATCATCATGGTGGTCACCAAAAGCTACATCACCAAGATATAAGGACTTGGATGATGACCTTAAACTAAGATTGAATATTGAGGGTGCTAAAGAGAAAGATGGTGACCAAGTAAGTGAATCAAAAGATAAAGAACGGTATAGTCCACCTTCCTCACCAAGAATCACACCATCCCTTTGAGAGAAGGTATTCGTTAGCCAAGAAGACCTGAAGGGGTTAGGCCAAATCAATTGAAGATTTATGAAGGCCAAAAGGTTTGACATTATAGCTGAGTAAGAAAGCTAAATCCAAAGTATGTTGATGTGTCTCTAGTCATGATTGATGAAATTCAAGAGCCAGTTTCATAAGAAAAATCATGCAAAAGTAAAAAGTGGCAAAAAGCCATGGAAAAAGAGATTATGACTCTAAAGTAGAATCAGACTTAGGATTTGGTACCAAAGACTAAAGGCATCAAACTTATATCATGCTGATGGGTTTATAAAGTGAAGACTCACCCCAGATGGATTTCTATAAAGATATAAGTCTCACCTTATTACTTAAGGACTTTTTCAACAATACATGCTTGATTATGATGAGATTTTCAGTCTTGTAGCCAAAATCACGACGTTTTATGTACTACTAGTCATGGTTGCTAGTAAGTCCTAGAAACTATAGTAGATGGATGTTTAAAATGCATTATTTAATGGGGATGTTGATTGATACATTTACATGAAGCAACCAAAAGGGTTCGAGAGCAAGAATCAACCAAGTTATGTGTATAAACTATAGAAAACTCTCTATGGATTAAAGAAGGCACCAAGGGCTTTATAAGGGAAGATTGTCAAGTTCCTACTACAAAATGAATATTCAGCCACCCTTGCAGACTCTAGTCTATTTGTAAAAGTTCTGCTATCGATTGTGTTCATCTATGTTGATGACTTAATCATCATAAGGGATGATGTTGAAGAGATAAGTCACACAAGGAAAAAATCTGATGGTATGATTTAAAGTAAAGGTGCTCGTGGAGTTTAAACATTTTTTTAGGACTTGAAATTGATTAAGTCAAGGAATGTCTCTTCTTATTCTAGCAAATATACAAGAGACCTCTTACAAAAATTCGGAATGTTTGATTGGAAGCAAATATCAACACTAATGGACATAAAACTAAGAGTTGACGAAGGTGATGCTTTGAAAGATGTTGCAATGTACAAAAATTTTGCAAGGAGTCTAATATATTTGACATTGACCCGACCAAACATATCATATGTAATTGGAGTGGTTAGTTAGTTCATACATGAATCAAGAAAAGCTCATTTGGAAGTTGTTCCTAGAATACTATGATACATCAAAAGTACAACCAACTACAAATTGCTATATAAGAAGAATAAGTGCGAGTTGACTAGATATTGTGATGCTGACTTACCGGAGATCCAACCACTCTCCAATCAATCGCGTAATACTCCTTTAACCTTCACTCGGCGGCAATCTCTTAGTGTAGTAAGAGGCAAACAACTGTCTCTTTATCGACCACCTAAGCAGAGTACATATCTACATCAATGGCTGCCAAAGAATTCATTTGGCTAACACTCTTATTAGAAAACTTGCTTCAGCCAATGTCATTATATTGTGACAAACTATCAATTATAAGATTAGACGAAAATCCCATTTTTTCATGTGAGGATAAAACATTTTGAAGTACACTATCACTACATCTGAGAAAAGGTCATGTAAGAAGATATCACACTGACATCAATCAAACTGAAGATCAAGTTACTTATATATTTATAAAGGGACTCAACTATCCAACATTTGATAAGCATTGAAAAACACTTGAAATAATCAGAAGATCAATATTAAAAGAGAGTCAATGTTGAGGTGGAGTATTGAAGGACAACACCGACTCTTTGAAAGAATCCAAAGAAACCAATCCTCTCAACTATTGTAGAAAAATCAAGAAATAGAAACCGACTTTTCCATTGGTTTCCAGAATTATCTTACCGACTTAGAGTGTCAGTCTTAGATGGCCATAAATAAGGGCAGAGCCCTCCCATTTTGTGTGTGAGAAAAAAGTGAGCACAAGTGTTCCTTGAACAAGTGAGCACAAGTGCTCCTTGAACAAGTGAGTGCGAGTGTGAGTGTGTGTTCAAGTGTGTGGCCATTAGAGTGTTCGAGTATTGTGCTTCAACAGCCTTGTAATGCAATGTTATTCTCTTAAAATAGAATAAAAATAATTTGTACAAAGAGGGAGTGCGCCACTCGTTTCCAACAGGACAACCCGCAGCTTCAAAGTGTTTTTTTTTTTTGTATAGATAAATAGGTGAGTACGACACCCACAGACTTTACCAACTTAGCAAGCTGGCATCTTCATTCAAAGTTTATAAATGACATGCAGCTGTTTGCTCTTAGTTTTTTGTGGTCAAATGACCAAAATGATAATAAAAGTCTGAATTTTATGGCAAGCAGATCAATGAAGAAAGTAAGCTTGGTCATTAATCATGAAAACTTAAGGTAATTTTTGTTGGTAAGATTCCAAGTATGACATTTTTCATCACAGAACATTTTCTTCCGTTAATACCTATTGTTGGTTGTATCTATATGTGCATGTCAGCCATGCGCATATAGATAAGGCTTCTGCTATAGACGATCATGACTTAAATTTGGGAAAGGATGTTCTGTCCAGGATTTGGTGTCTACGATGGTGTCCAGGACACTAGGAGCTGTCATATGGAATAAAATGTACATTCCATATTCAAAAATTGCATCACCCACCCCTTTTATTCCATATGATGTCCCCTGGTGTCCTGGACAGAGCATTCTTTCTGCTGAAATTTCAGTGATATCACCTACATAGTACCTACAAGGGATTTTTCTCAAAACAGTTCAAAGTTTTGGTATAATTGCCAAATAACAAGGTAAAAAAAAACTATTTCCAAAACCGGTTTTTTTAGAATAAATTTGAAAATAAATTGAAAGTTAACAGTCAAGCTGTTTTTATTATTCCTTTTATACCCTTAATCAACCGAATTTGGCAACCCATTCTCTTTCTTATTCCAACGTCAAAACTCTCCTAATATTTCTCCCACCCTCCCACCAATTAAAATAGGACACGTGATTAATTGATTCTCAAATATTTTGGTTACCTAATTGAACCATTAATGTCCCCTAACTAATTCCCAAATATTTTTATTGTTTCCATTTGTAACTCCTTTTTTTTATGATATGGTTTTGTTTTTGCCTCCATTAATGTGTTGTACAAGCTCTACCAAAGTCGGATTAATGGGCATTTCTTCTAGGGGCTAAAGCTAATTGATTTTCCTTTATGATTGTTGAAACTAAAACTCGTCTCCGTTATTTGGTTTATTGAAACCCATTTTTTTGATCTTTAAAAAAAAAAACATTTTCTTAGATTTAGAATCTGAAGAAATATTAATCTTGGATTTGTTCACCGGTTGATCTTTGTAGTTGCAATTGACGGCATCTTCCACTATGCCTCTTAGTAGTAGAGAATGTTTCATACCAGAAAATGAAGCCGGTTGTGGTGTAGAGGAAGATGAATTACAGATATAAAGATTGTATTGTGTCCAAGCTTGTGCAAATAAACAAGAAAAATAAAATAAAAATAATAATGTGAATGTCATAAATGGTTCAATTAGCTAACCAAAAAATTAAGAAATTAGTTAACCATGTGTCCTATTTTAATTGGGGATTTCAGTAAGTTACTGAAATCATCATCTCTAAAAATCTAGAGACAAATCTCTCTCTCCGTCTCTTTGGCAAAATCCTGGAATGAGAAATTCCATTCCCTAATATATCATATAACAGATTTAGGGCTAAAAAAATAATTTAAATTCACAAAAAACCGATTTTGGAAATAGTTTTTTTATCTTGTTATTTGGCAATTATGCCAAAACTTTGAACCAATTTGGAAAAAATCCCTTAATTTTAAAGCACTTTTTTGCCACATGTTACTTGTGACAATGGCTACAATATGGGGAAACACTATGACATAGAATCCTTCACTTAACTGCCGTTACCCAAATTTGGTTATTTATGTTGGTTTCAGGTATTATATGTATGGAAGCAAATATTCTGTTCCCAAATTTGTCTCTTCCCCATATTCCTACACACAAAGGCTCGGCTGTATTGGATTAAAACCGCAAAAATAGTTTTCAAATGAAAAAGTAGGCATCCAAAAAAGTGCTGTATAAAGTTAAAATTGTAAAAAGCGTATAAATGAAAAAGTAGGTTACTAAAAAGAACCGTCAAATGCAAAAACACGTCATGTGTTTAGCTTAGGGTATGGGAATACAGCAGAACAGACAAATTTGGGAACAGAGCATTTGCTTTGGTTCTAAAGCTCATCCATAAAAAATGTATGATATAATATAAGAAATACAAAAACTTGATTTTATACTTAAAAAAAATTGGAAAACAGTCATTGAAAATATTACAAAGCACCAACAAATAAAATTGTTTTACATACCCATCAATATTTCAAAAAGTCATGTAGCACTAGATGTTCAACCCAAACATGACCTAAAGATTTCAGGCCACTCCATTGCCCTACTGGTGTCCTTTAGAGAGGGAGATCACCAGTTCAAACCTTTTGGGTAACATTATAATAATACAAATATTAAATTTGATTTTTATAACTTAAAAAAATGCCAATCATAAGCCAGTATGATTGTTTTACCCATTAAGGAAAGGATCTGCTATACCCAAATTGTCTGTTCCCCATGTCCCACACAAAAGGTGACACCCAAATTGTTTGTTCCCATGTCCCACACAAAAGTTGAGTTGTATAGGGTTAAAATTGAAATAACATATTTCAAATAAAAAAATAAGTACCCATAAAAAAGAGATTTATAGGGTTAAAACCATAAAAAAAAAAAAAAAAAAAAAGTCAAATTTTCAACTGAACATTTGCTCATTTAAAATAGGCATCAAATTCAAAAAAGTACGTGTCAACCTATGGTGTAGGGATACAGGGGGACAAATAAATTTGGGTACAGTAGATCCTGACCCTTTAGTAAACCATCTGTCTTTTTTTTTCTATAAGTAATTATACGTGAAGAAGGGTTTTGAACCCAGGTCTGTGTAGTACGACACCCACAGACGTTATCAACTTAGCAAGCTGGCATCTTCACCATCTGCCATTTTTATCACAGAACATTTGCTTCGTTTTTTTTTTTTAATGGAAAAGACGGAACAGGACCTAATGGGTCCAAATCCGCTCCAAATACTTGGAAAAAGCCCGTGGACAAAAGCAATGGACTCAGATCCTAATAATAAGGGTCCGTCCGCTGGATAATCGGGTGCCCGTTCATTTCCAATGTCACCATGGCAATCATAGAGAAGTTCAAATTTGCAGCTGGAAAAACGTTTCGATTGTTTATTTATTTTTCTCTGTAACATGCTGTAGATAGAGCCTGAGAACATCTATTTCGCATCAAGAAACCAGAGTTTTTTTTTTACTAGATTAATCATTATATCTTTCAGAATCTTCTCTGCTACACCCACCTGTAAATTTCTCGCGCTCAGCGATGGCGATCGTAGCTGCACTAGTTGTTGTTCCTCTGGGTCTGCTTTTCATTCTCTCAGGTCTCATTGTAAATCTCATTCAGGTGAAATTTCCAATTGAATAGCTTCGTTCTTTTATTATTATTATTATTATTATTATTTGTTCTTCCTAAAGAACATTAATCTGGAGTTAGTTGTCTGGTTTTTGGGATTTGTTTGGTTTGAGTTACTTATTTGTTGGTTTTGTTTACGGATCGGAACTGACTCGCATTGTTTTCGTGAATGATTTGGGTTTGTTTGAGATTTTTTTTTGGTTAAATTCGTTTTTTTTTATTTTTATCAGCTTTTAAGATTGGTGGCTAAGATATCTGTTTATGTTTATGTTTTTCTTTGTTTTTTGTTTTGGGAATTTGATTTCGCTTTCGCAAAAGTGGGTTTTGGAACATTTAGGTTTTTCTTCTAGATATTAGAATTCAGGTGGCTTTTGTTTTATTCTTCTGCGTTTCTCTGGATGAGGCTTTATTGTTTTGAGTAATAATTTTTTTTCGAGTTTATTCTATTAAAACTTTCGTATTTTGATTTGTGTTCTCCTTCATTTATTATTTTACGTTTTTTTTTTCACTATCTACAAAAATTGACCCTTTTTTCTTGTTTTAAAATATGGGTATTGATGTAGATTGGATTTTATCCTCTTTGCATTGTGTAAACTCGGTTGGCACTGGTTGATTCTAAGCATCCCTCCTCCCTCATTTGTTCCACCTACTTGTTATTTACAGGCAGCATTCTTCATTATTGTTCGCCCGATATCAAAGAGTATGTACAGAAGGATCAATAAAGTAGTGGCAGAGCTGCTCTGGCTGCAGCTTGTATGTCTCTTTGACTGGTGGGCAGGAATTAAGGTGTTCTACGAATTTCCATTCAATTTTATTTATAGTATATCCGTTTATCATTTATTGCTCTCAGAAATTTTCATGTCATGCTAGAAGGCATTAATCATTTAATGAACATGCTATAATACTATATCTCATGTGTTTTTAGCTAGATGTAAGTAGGGATGCAAATAAACTGAATATGATCCAGATACTGGCATATCCGTATTTGGTTCATTTATAATCGGATATTTTTTAAACGAATGGATATTGAATTGGATACACATAGGTTCATATTCGTATCTGTTAAGTTGGTCGAATATCGGATACGAATACGAATATATCCGTTATTCATTTATTGCTTTCAGAAATTTTCATGTCATTCTAAAAGGCATTAATCATTTAATGATTATATATTATGTGTTTTTAGGTAGATGTAAGCTTAGGTTCTTAGCTTATATCTGGAGAAGCATTTGTAGTTTTAACGCCTGCAATACATCAATATTATCACCTTTGGATCCAACTAAGTTGTGAATATCAGCAGATCCTGGACGATCTGTGATCCCAATCCAGATTGCTCGATTTGATCATTTAAGCTTTTGTTATCACTTTTGCTCATATAAGAATATCCTAGGTTTATATTTATGCTTAATTTGTCATTGCCTGAAGTTTTGTCCAAAATTTCCAATGTTTCTTTTTTTTTTTTGTTATACTATATTTCCATGGGCTTCCATAAACTTTCACGGGGACTTGAGTTTAGACTGAAACTGAAATTTGAAACCTTGGTCCTGAGGAACTACATTTCTTCTTTTCAGGCTTGTATACTAAGAGACCTCTTTGTAACCATGTTTTTACCTGATGAAGAAAAGTTTGCTCTAGTCACATTCACAGCGCCCTTCATGATCTGCAATTCTATGATTTGATAGTTGCTTTATCTCGAGATATGCACCTACTGACATCCATGTTTATTAGGTTTTTATCTTTTATTATTATTATTATTAGTTTTGATTTAGAGTAATTTAGTCTTGACTGGACAAGAAACTTGCTGCAGGTCAAATTGTACATAGATGCTGAAACTTTTCAATTAATGGGTAAGGCTGCAATATCTTCCTAGTTGAACTGAGAGTTCTTTTCATAATAAAGCAAAGGGTAAATGTTGTTTCTTCCCACAGACTGGATTAGCTTATATTAGCATTAATGTTGGAAAATTTACCAGGTCAAGAACACGCACTTGTCATATCCAATCACCGGAGTGACATTGATTGGCTTGTTGGATGGGTTCTAGCTCAGGTGCTTATCCTTTATCATCGTGAGTTGCAACTTTACATGCCTATGTATAGATATGGTCTGAAATTCTGCTTGCCATATCATGTGTGACTTTTGTTATCTTTTCTTTCATTAATTTGCAATCAATTTACCTGTAACAGCGCTCAGGTTGCCTTGGTAGCAGTCTAGCTGTCATGAAGAAATCAGCAAAATTCCTTCCGGTGAGTTTCCTATTGTTATTGACAGATTTAATTTTTATTGTTAAATTAAACTAATAATTATATTTTGTTATCGAAGTTAACAGCTGTATTTAAGCATTAAAACTGGAGTAGGATTGTTGATCTGCAAATCCTGACAAAGTCAATGAGGATGTCAATTGTTCAGGATGGAAACCATCAAAATTAAACTTAATAGCATCACCAATGGAAGGCAACAAAGGTTCTGAAATTTACAATTGAAAGGTGGTGGATTCCAACACAAAAGCTGGAGATGGTGATTGGTCTTGATACAAATAGGTGTCAATCTTACCCTGGCCCTATTGTAACCACATCCCCACCTAAACCCTACTGTAACCAAGGAAAAAAATTTCAATCCCGATATTTCGTCCTAGGGATTAATGGAATCGAGGAAATTTCGCTAGAATTTTATGAAATAATGGAAATTTTGATGTTAATTGTAATGAATTTTTCAATACAAGAAATGTTAACTATGATTACACACTCAAGACTCAAAAAACAATAAAACAAATATTTCTAGACTTTAATCACATAGATTAACAAATGGCCACTAACATAATTTTATAGTTAAATTGCTACCAAACATGTCAGATTGCAGAACTACTTTACCTTATATTTCATCCTAAATTAGATTTTTTTTTTTAAATTGTATATAACAAAGTTATGTTGTAGTTTACCTAGAACATATCTTTAATTTATATATTTATATATACACATATATATATTTTCAGTTATATTCATATTTTTTTATCATTTTTTAAAATGTATAATTTTAGTTCTTATATAAATAATTAAAGAATTATTTACCACAAAGGATTTAAGAGTTGTTAGTTTTGCTCTAGAATTAACTAAACAAAAAATTGTTGCAACTGAATGGATATGGAGTGAGTTCTAGCTTGGGAAAATGAATTATTGTTAATAGTATTGATATCGGTGAAATTCTGTTGATCTTTTGCTAATATCAACCATATATTGTTGAAATTTCAATGAAATTTTGGAACTTTTGTATTCCCCTTATATATCATTTTGCCAATCCTAAAAGAAGGGGAAATTTTGAACTGTTATTGCAAGCACATCCCCACCCTGACTCCTGATTGGTTTATAATAAAATCAGATTACCAATTAGATCAATTCATATGAAACTTGTCCATGCCCTGCAACGCACAACTTTACCTAACAAAGCCTTATGCCAACTCTTGGGGGTTGCTACAAGAATGTTGTTATGCCATTCTACTCAAATTAGGGCCATAATTTTGTTAAATCACAAGCCATCAAGTCATTTTCACTACTTTGACCCAAGCCCATCTTATCCTTCTGCTTTCTTTTTTAGAGCCATCACTTCTTTCACTTGTGTGGGCATTGATCTTCGTTGCACATGGGATGACCGAACCTTCTCAGTTGACTTTCCCTCATCTTCTCATTGATTAGTGTTATCCTAAGTTCTCATGAATGCATACAATTCTTATTCTATTCTTTCTAGCCTTACTACTCGTCCATCTCAACATCCTCATATTTGTTGATGTATATGTAGTGTATATAGGAATGTATGAAGGATTGAGGGTACATTTGTCTTTTATGTGTATAAGGGTATACTTTTAAATAGCTCATGCATGGTTGTATTTTCAATTCTTCAAATATATGCATATACATATGTGAGAGTACTCAACACACTCTAAATATGATTTTCCCAATTCTCCTTCCTCTTCTCTTCTTCTTCCTCTTTCTTCGTCCACAAAACCTGCTTACTTTGCTATACGCACCGTAGAAATCCACTTGGTATCAAAGCCTACTACTTGAATCAAGCCAGAGAAACTCTTCTACAATGACTACGCAACACCTGCTGACGTCACCACACCATACGGATGACGTCACCATCCATATGGACCTGCTAGGTCAGTGATGAGTTTTCTCGATTTGTGTAGATCATGATTTATTGTGATTTTTGGTGATGAATGCCAGTTTGTTTGGAGTTGTTTGCTGTTTTTAAAGCATTTTCAATCATTTTTCCCCAGAAAATTCTTAGATCTGATGTTACTATTCAATTCACACATATTTGGAGTTTTTTGTTGTTGATTCTTATTTCTTTAGCTTCGCCTGAATATGTGTGTTCATTTTAGTGCTTTTGCCGCTACTCCGATAGAGATTGTACCACCTGCAGCTCCTCATACATCATTTATAGTGTCTAAGTCTCCCAGGTTTTCCAAAGAGGAGATGGAGTCTATCTGACGGTTTATGGCTCAGCTTGATTCCTCCTTAGGTGGTATTCTGATAGAGATTGTATCACATGCAGCTCCTCCTGCCTCATGTTATCATGTATAGTGTCTGAGTCTCACAGGTTTTCCAAAGAGGAGATGGAGCCCTATTCGGACGGTTTATAGCTCATCCTGATTCCTCTTCAGGTGCTACTTCAACCTTGTTTGTGGCCTTCACAGGTTGCTTCAGTCCTTTCTAGATCATCGATTCAGGAGCCTCACACCACATGACTTGGTATGTCGACTCTTTTTTCTTCTTATCACGTTGGTAGAGACAAGGTTCGCATTGCTGATGGTTCCTTGTCTCCTCTTTCTAGCACTGGCTGTATCCTTATTACATGCTCCTTATCTCTTTCATGTTCCCAATTTCTAGCTTAATCTTGTATCTTGTTAGCCATCTTACTAAGTCCTTAAATTGTAGTCACTTTTTTCTTCCCTTTATTGTGTTTTTTAGGACTTGGCGACGAAGTAGACTGTTAGTAGAGGTTGTGAGGAGTAAGGGCTATACCTATTGAATGAGTGTTCCTTCCCCTGTGTAGCGGGTGCCTCCATCTACTAGTGTTCTGTCAGCTCTATCTCAGCTTTTGCAGTGGCATTACCGTCTTAGCCACCCTTCTTTTTTAACCTTGTAGAGATTGTTTACTGCTTTATTTCATTCAATTTCTCTGTCTAATTTTCATTTGAAACTCACGAGTTTGCAAAACAATATCGTTCTTCATATACATTGAGTTCTAGTAGTACATATTTTTCTCTTGTGCACTCAGATGTGTGGGGTCCTACCCTGACCAACTGCTGACGTTAGCCATATGGATACTAGCATCAGCAAAACCCCTTTGAAAAAAAAAAAAAACTGCAACCTGGCTTTGATACCAACTGGATTAGTATAGTTTGGAGTGATCAAGATTTTAGGGTTTGAAGAAGAAGAAGAAGAGGGAAAAACGTATGGAGACGTTCACATACATTCTCATACATATTGGCATATATTTAAAAGAGGAAATACAATACAAGGGGATATTTATAAGTATGCCCCTATATACCAATATATAAGTATATCTTTACATATCGTACTCCCATATACATCAATAGGGGGTTAATCTCGACCCAACATGATCAGAGGTACAACAGACCTTGACCCAATCAAAGAAGGAGATCCAGGTCTGATCTGGCTTCTGAGTGATTAATTGGAGGGGCAAGTTCTGAGTTTTCTGTTTCGGTTATTTCTGGATCGGGCCTGGATCCGCCATGGTCCATTTGACCTGATCCTATCTTCATGTGGGTCTGATTGGGTTCCGGTCTGTTGTACATATTGTACATATAATCATGTCAGGTCTGGATCAGCCCCCAGTCCCATCCAAACCCAACCAGTTGACAGTCCTATCAAACAGATTGGAGTGACTAACCTGAACCCAACTCGAGTTCCATCTCTATAGCCAACCACAAAAAACCTCATTCCAATTACAAAACCTAGGATGGGGCCTACTGTTACTATCGTGCCCCTTAAATTAAATAAAAAGTATTTTATTAGATTGCACACACACACACACACAGATAGATAGATAAATAGATAAATAGGAGTGGAACTTGTACCAGAATTCCTCCCATTTATAGCTATCCTGTTGCTCTTCTTTTTTCCTGAAATACATTAAATTTCAAATTCTTTTAGCAACAATCATCATGCAGCTCTTACTGAATTTTTACTAGTAAAACATTTAGTTATATTACTTTTAGTTTGGTTTGTTTTATCATGTCAGAAATTTGCTATCTTCTAAGCTGTAAGTAGGATCTAAATAGCTATTTGATTTTGAAGATAAAGGATATGATAAATGTATGCAGGTCATAGGTTGGTCAATGTGGTTTTCTCAATATCTCTTTCTAGAAAGAAGCTGGGCAAAGGATGAAAGCACATTAAAGGTAATAATATGCATACATGCATGTGCTTTAAGGTACTTTGCCAACCTGACATGAGTTATACGTGATTCTATACAACAGTCAGGTCTTCAACAGCTGCAGGACTTTCCTCAGCCTTTTTGGTTGGCTCTTTTTGTGGAGGGAACTCGCTTTACACAGGAAAAGCTTTTAGCAGCTCAAGAATATGCAGCTTCAATAGGATTGCCCATCCCTAGAAATGTTTTGATTCCTCGTACCAAGGTTTAATTCTGTCTGCACCTTCAACTAATGATAAAGGAACATATTCCCCATTAACATTCCTATTTTCTTCTTATTTTTTGTTTGCATGGGTTTTCCATCTCTTCTCTCCATGTACTGTGCCCAACAATTGTTTTTCCTTTCATTATACCATAGCTACCTTAAGTTATTTTTGCTATTGTGCAACTATAGATGACTTTTATTTATCAAGTGGCTCAACTAGGAGGTGCCAATTTCCTTAGCCAATTTTGAAGATTTATTGTCTGAATTTCTACCTTTTCACTTGCAAATAGTTTTCCTTTTATTCTATGCTGGTTAGTTTTAGTGAATTATAATTAAGCATCTGAAGATGGGTTTTGTAACCAGGTCTGTGGTATCTACACTCACAGACCTTACCTGACCCAGGTCTGTAGTTAGAAGGTTATGTGAGTAGTCATTGCCTTATTGGGAAAATTATTGACATGCTATTTTGTTTGTAACCAATTTGTGACATTCATTCAGTGACTAATGGTTAATGTTCTGTTTTTCTCCTTGTGTGTATTGATATGCTTGTAATTTGGCCCAATTCATATATTTTTTTAATGAATCTTCATACTTCATGATTAATTGTAAATTTAAGGTCAACAATTGTAATAGGTTTGGGGCCTTTGGCCATACGGATTGACTTGTAATTGTTGGTTTGTCCTTCTTGGCTGCACTTCCTATGACTTGCACTTCATATGAATCAGTGTGCATTTTTTAGCATTGGCCGGCACGATAAGCACAAACCCTGGAGTGTAATGTCTTCTTCCCGTGATGTACATAATCATACACATGGATATTTTGTGCCTCTGGGTGGGGAGGGGAGATTGGATAAGGTTTGGTGGGTAGGATAAATGGTGTGGTGCTAGTGCTCTTATGAAGTCTTTCCCAAGTTTTTACAGAGTCGCTTGCAACAATGTAGCACTGTTTTGTGAATGCTTTGAGGTAGGGTCTAATTCTTTTGGATTCCTAGATTTATGCAATTTCAAAATGATTGGAAATTGGACTCCTTTTCAAGTCTTCTGCTGAGTCTTGAACAAAATTCCATATCTACTTTGGAAGATGATTGGTGCATCTGGGTGGCAGATTTGGAGGGCAGTATTTCTTTCGGTTACTATGGAGGACCTAGAAGTATCTGATTGGGAGTGCTCACCTCCCAACCAAAGTTCCCTTCCTTCTTTGGACAACCTATTTGGATAAAATCCTCACTGTTGACCACCTCAACTCTAGATAGAGATTCATTCCCAATATGTGTTGTGTTTGGACTTAGGGTGATGCAGAGATGCTCAATCGCTTGTTGGTTCATTGCTTTCTTCTAGGGGTGGGCACGGGCCAAGGCTTGGGCCTGCAGGGGAGGGCTCGGGCCGGGGTTTGGGCCTGGCCCTCATTAATTGACCGGGCCTC
>JAOXJP010035162.1:0-16650 GCA_025762735.1 Platanus orientalis
GAGCCTAAATAAAAGTGGGACTCACATGTCGTTTGAGGTGGGTCCACATGGGTTTGTGTTCACCTCAATGAGGAGAAAAACTCCATATGATTAGAGGCTCAAAACCATTAATGGGTGAATTAGAAATTGTTTTTGAAAGTGCTCAGTTGATCACCGGTAAAACTGGTATAAGTGTGAAATTTGAATATCCCACATGGACTAGTCCATAAAATTTTGTATTCATATACACTAATATTGAACATAAGTTTGGGCTTCATGGGGCACCGCTGTTTTGTGGATAGGGGAGGACGTAGCCAACATGGGCCGGGTTGGGTTAATAAGAATTTTTTTTTTTTTTTTTATTACATTTTTTTTCTTCCTTTCTCCCATATTTGGTTATACCTGGGAACATTTCCCTTATGGGGGTGTATCTATTCGTACAGTTTTTACAGTTATGCCCTTAGTAACTGTTGAACCAAATAGACATACATGTGGCTATTAAATTACACATATTGACAAATGCCTATTCTGTATGGATATGTAGGTGCCTCGTAAATCATCCATTTTCACACATGTTTATTCTGTATGGATGTGTATTTGTGTATGTTCGAACATCAAATGTTTTCCATATACCTGTTCCGAGTAGACACTAACAATTTATAAATAAGTGGTCCCTCCATCACTTCAAGAATTTGAATTTCCATCAAGGCATTAATATCGTAGTGCATCCGTGTCAATGTCACTGTAAAAGAGAGGTATAAGCACAAGTTGGTTTACCAGACACACGGATTGTAGTGCTTCTTCTATGTGTAAAAGATCATTGTATCTTGGGAGGCAGACGTCCGAAGAATTCGTAAGCACCAGTGCGAGGGACGAAATCTGTCTTAAGGACATAGTGTTAAACACTAGCCTTGATCCAGTCAAGTGAAGTTTTCAATAAATCGAATCAAGTAAGTAGATTCCGTTTGTTTTAATTTAAATATTCTTCTTATATTTTACAGAATCGTGCACATATAGAGTAAGAAGAAATAACAATCTTAAGAGAGATTTCAGTTATTTCGTTATTCTTTGTGCATTTTGTTTATATTTCTTCCTTCTTCATCTCAGTTAAACTTCTGTTTATTTTTATATAATAGAAATGACAGCTAGTAATACAAGTATGATTATAGCCCCCTCTGTGGTGTCAGTTATTACTCTTGTTTTGAGTAACCATGGAGAAAATTTAGAGAAATTCAATGGTATCAAATTTAAGAGATGACAAAATAAGATGTTTTACCTCACAACATTAAATTTAACTAAGTTTCTCTTCGAATATGCATCTGCACTTAAAGAGAATGAATCTGACAGACAAGTTGTCGCTATGGTGGATGCATGAAAACATGCCAACTTTCTGTGCAAGAACTACATTTTGAATGGATTGGATAACATATTATACAATGTGTATAGTCCAATCAAGTCTTCAAAGGAGTTATAGGACTCCTTGGATAAAAAATACAAAGCGAAAGATGTTAGAATGAAGAAATACATTATGAAAAGATTCCTTGAATATAAGATGGTGGACTTAAAGTTTGTTATAAGTCAAGTGCAAGACCTTCAACTAATCCTACATGAAATTCATACTGAAGAATTGTTTGTAAGTGATTCATTTCAAATGATAGCAATAATTGAAAAATTACACCATCTTGGAAAGATTTAAAAAATTATTTGAAGCATAAGCGTAAAGAAATGTAACTTCAAGACTTAATAGTAAAATTAATGATTAAAGAAGATAATTGAATTTTGGATAGAAAATTACAGAATCAAACCATCGAATCTAAAGCAAATGTAGTGAACAGAAAATCAACAAAAAGAAAAAGAAGTAGTACAACCAAGGATCATTCCTGAGTCCTAAATGTGGCATATCTAAAAAGTTCAAAGGAAGATGTTATGTGTGCGATAAACTAGGGCATCGTGAAAAGGATTATCGCAAGTGCAATGATCAAGAGAACTTCAATAAAAAAATCACTCAAGCTAAGATGACCGAAGTAAATCATCTTTCTGAAGATGTCTCTAATATAAACCTTTCTGCAGTGGTTTCTAAAGTTAATTAGGTAGGAAATACCAGAAAATGGTGAGTGGACAATAAGGCTACTCATCATGTATGTTCAGAAAGAAAAATGTTATCATCTTATCAATTAGTGAATAACGGACAAAAAATTTTCATGAGAAACTCTACGACTTCAAAAGTGAAAAGACAATGAAAGGTGGTACTGAAAATGACTCCGGGAAAAGAGCTTACTCTAAATGATGTGCTACATGTGCTAGACATCCGTAAAACCTTGTATCTGGTTCATTGTTAATGCATGATTCAAGTTGCTCTTCAAGTCAGACAAATTTATTCTCACAAAGTTTGGGATGTATGTGGGGAAGGGGTATATGAGAAATGAGCTCTTTAAATTAAATGTAATGACTGTATTCTCAATATTAATAAAATTTATTTTTCTATTTATATGCCCGAATTGTTTGATGTTTGACATGGTAGAGTAAGACATGTAAACTTTAATACTATGTGTATATTAGTTAATTTAGAACTACCTGAGTTTTATATTGATTTAGATCATAAATACGAAACTTGTGTGGAAGTAAAATTAACTAGATCACATTTTAGTTCTACTAAAAGAAGAACTAAATGTAACACCCAACACTAAGACAAACATATTACTGTACACATGTCACACTTAGAATGCTAACACATGTCACATAAGTTTTGTATATACATAGGACCAATAAAATACACATATGTTGATCTGATCATTAATACAACTTTAGAAAGACACCAATGAAAATATAGAAAGAATCTGAGAATGAAACTTATACCTTAGGATAGACATAGAAGTCTAGATTATTATACAACAAATGACGAGCAAAACAGACACCAAACGAAAAAGTTAAAGGAATTTATTAAGTTATTAAGCAAAGAAAAAAAAAAGGGTCAAGGACATGACAATTTCTGAAGCTGAATGACATAATTTCGTAAGTTAATATATATATATATATATCTTGTAGGAATCACCCTACAAATAATATATGCTTGGGAAAGATCTATGAGTTTACTTTCCAATGCAACAAACAGTAAGTGAATTGAAGTTTTTTAGAAGTTATGACAATTTTTCCACCAAGTGTCTATGCCGTATGGTATGGTTTGAATCAATAAATTTTGAGGTAACTTTAAAAATACATCAATAAAAATGGTGAATGAATATAAGTTTTGTAGAAAAAAAGTTATGGTCATTTTCCCACCAAGTGTCTATGCTATAAAAAATCAGGTGAGATAACGTCATTAAAGCGAAAAATTTCATACAACCACGATTTTTGTAAGTTTTTAAAAACTTTTTCACTAGAGACTTACCTAAACACGAAATTGGGGATTAGGGTTGTTATTTAGATCTATAAAAACATAGAAACTCATAAGAAAAAGGATTTTGAAGTGAAAAACTAGGATTTAAAAAAACTTTGGGGATTTGGAAGAGAAAAAAAAAGAACACAACAAGCTTTGGGAATCTAATTTTCAATAATAAGAGGCAAGTAATTAGATAAAGTTTACACGTTTTGTTCCTTATTTAGAATCTTAGAGCTGTGTTTGATTTTTTTTTAATCCTTCATGTTCTAAGCCTTGTTTTCTTAGAAAATATAAGTTGTTTGAAAGCTTTGTGAATGATGCAAGTATTTGTTCAAGTTTTGAAAATTGATTTTTCGTGTTTTAAGCCATGAATCCTTAAAAAAATCTCTATATTTTGACTAAAAGTTATAATCATTGCAAAGTTTTTCTCAAAAACTCTTCTTGTTTGATCATGTTTTATTATTTATAAAAAGATTATCAACTATTTAGCTTATTTTGATCATGTTTAGAAAAAGAACATTAATATTTCATAAAGTTGTAGTTAAGGATTAAAAGGACTATATGATTCTATGAAAGTATAAGCATTGTTTATGATTAAATATGATTTTAAAGAAACATTATTCTTAGTTTGTACTTAAATTGAGTCAAGTAATCATCTATTTTTATAAGATAAAACTAACCATGATTTTATAAGAGCTATAATAAGGCTATAAGTTTTGAAAAATAGAAAATTACTTTTGAAAAAGTTAAGTTTATAAAGGATCATGCATATATGCATATAATGTTAAATTATAAAACTATGTTATGCTTAGTTATGAATTGTTTTGTTTGAAGTCTTCTATAGAATGATATCATAAATGATACAATATGTTAAATTTTGGTTTATAATAGTATATGAGATTATTATTATGGGTATGATTAACATGTGATTGTTTTGTATTAAAAAGTAAGCTTTGATAAAAAAATATGGTTCATAAAAATTAGTGTAATTCATATTTAAAGATGAACGGAAAATAAGGTGATTCATGAGAGCTATGAATGATTGAGAGCCCTTAAGGATTATATTTGAAGAAGTAAATGATTAAGAAACTCATTGTAGTTTATTATGTTAAAGATCCCTTGTGGATTATGTGTTTCAGAAAGAGTAGTAGTTAGAGACAGATGCTATAGTAGTTATATATTTAGAGACTCCTTTAAAGGTATTGTATTTGAGATAGAGACATACTCATCGGTTTTGTATGTGAGAACCATTTAGAAACCCCCTTAGAAGTTTTGTTTATGAGATAAAGACTTACTTATAGGGTTTTGTATGTGAGATAGCCATTATATGCTGGAAGTCTTTAAATTATAGAAGTGTATGTCTTAAGAAGTACATTTAAGATTGTAGATGAGTGGATTAGATAATTGTGTTAAGAGATCCTTAGATGGTTAAGAGTAAATGAAAATTAGTGGTTTGAAAATCCTAGCAGGATTATAGATGAAAAAAGTGTTTGAATTTTATAAGTTTCATAAGTAAAATTGGTATAGGAATGATAATTTGTATGATAAGTATAAATATAAAATTTTTGTTTATATAACTAAGAGCATAAGATGTTAATGAAGATAAATAAGATAAGTTTTGATTATAGAAGTTATTGTATAAGAAAATATAGATTTGCATAAAGAGTTTTCAACATATTATAAAAATCTTAGTTCAGTTATATTTTTAGTTAAGTAAAATTTATTTTGAAAATATTAGTGCTAAGTCTTGACTCATATTTTGTTGTATATTTCATGTTATTACTTGCGAAGTATGGACTCACCCATCGATTATGTTGTTTTTTTAGATTAGCTCTCTATATATATTATTAACAGGTGAGCTCATGAAGCACTATGAGACATGACATAATACAAAGAGAAGACAGATTAGAAGATTTTCTCTTGTTCTTTATTTCATTTATATGTTCATATTTTTTATTTCAATTTATATTTATGGACCTATGTTGAGGATTGATATGTTTATGAGGTTTGAAAGTTTGAATTCAGTTTGATTATGAAAAGTTAATTGAAAGAATTTTATTTTCAATGTCTACTTTTCCTTCCACTATGATGTTAATGATTTAGAAGTTAGATTCCACTACATATGGTAATGGTTTAGATTAGAAATTGATTTTAATTATAAGTATGAATGACAATCAATAAGCTAAGTAAATATAAGAATTTAATAGAAAAAAAAGAAAAAAAATTAAGGACCATTTTCTAATATTCTACTGCAAAGGGTTTTAAGTAAGGAAAAGAAGAAGAAGAGTGTAAAAATATTAACACTCCAAAGTCTTATCTAGTGATGAGATTTTGGTGCTTTACACCTCACTATCAAAATTGATTTTAACCGAAGTCAATTGACTATTAACTATATTGAACTCGTTAAAGTGTTCTATCATAGTTTTGTTGTCTGCCATTTTCATATTAAATAATCTTTTCATCAGAAAAACTTTATTGGAAATTGATGGTTTTTTATACATTCGACAAAGGGCTGACGTAACATCTTTTATGATTTTCTCATTAAAAATATTAAAAGCTACCGATAAAGATAATGAAAGATGAATCGCACATAAGGCTTTGTGATCAAGTACTTCCTAGTTTGCATTTGACATCATCGCCAAATTTTTTCTTTTTCCTCTAAAGGGTTGATAGAGATTCTTCTGGTAGAGATAATCCCCTATCTACATCTTCTAGAAAGCGAAGTTCATACCATTTAATTTTTCAACATTGAACTGTGCATGTTCCTTTATTGTCACTATTGCCACCATTGCTCTTACTCGAAACAAACCTCGCTCTGATACTAATTGTTATGATCATTTTACCTTCTTCCTCTAAGAAGTGGGATGCAATAAAAAACAACAAATAAAATAAAGAACAAATCACACACAACACAAGATTTACGTGAAAAACCCCAATTTGGAGAAAAACCACAGAGCTATAGAGAAAACTTTCACTATCTGGAAAGAACTCGTCAAAGATGATTTACAATTTTTGGAACCTCTCCCTCCTCACACGTAACCCTAGAACAAAACATATAAATTCCCCAAAGCCCTAATACATTGCAGATATGGTTTGGATTGATATGGTACATAAAAACATAAAACAAATGGGTCAAAAAACGTTGCTCACCTTTGCTCGAAAATTCCTATATTCAAGTTTTTCTTTGGATTGTATCCAGGTCAAATTTGGAGTTGAATTCTTGATGCTAACCCAAATCAAACTTCACACATTACACTACTAGCCTGACTTCAACAATAGAGAAGCCAGTGACCCAAACAAAATGAAATATGCATCCAAGGAAACCAATTTTAGTCACGTAGCATCAAAGAAGGTATTTTGGTAATTACAAGCCTCAATGTAATGACAAAATGTGCCATTTGTAATGACTGAAATACTCTTTGTAGTTATGAAGTCAACAAACATATTCCATGACACATCTAGCAAAACAACCAAGCACTCTTGATTTTTTATAGCAAACTATTCCACTCCCTTAAGTTATAATCATAAGTGCCTGTTGTGGTTGATAATCTCTCTCTCTCTCTCTCTCCATGTGCCATGTCATGATGAAAACAAAGGTTTAGATAAGAAGCACTCACCATTTGTTATTTTTGTGCTCAAAGCACTTGATCAGTATTGATAAATTTAGTAGCTCTAATTACCACAATTTATATTTTAAGGAGGATAATGGAGCCATCCTTATCGCTTTCCTTATCTGTGAGGGTGGGGAGAAAGAACCATGAGCCATCTTCATTATATTGCTTCATCTACTCTCCTATAAAACCCAATCTCTCATGGCTTTACTAATACATGTTTCCATAAACGTATAAACCATCTTCATTATCTTTTCAGAATTTGTTTGTCATTCAATATGCTTCATAGGCTGCAGTTGCTTCTGTTCTTCTCACGGATGATACGGCGTACTCCGATAGCCTTATCTAAGGTGATTTGCATGAACTAATATGTCTACCAGTTAAATATCCATGTTATTCAACCATTAAAGCTAGAAATTTGGATTATTTTTTTGTTTCATTTTATTAATTTTATGTCTGTGTGCGATTTTAGTCGGTGTCTTCATCTTCAATAGAGCACATCGTACATGGGGAGAACACTTAGTTCACAACACATGATTGAACTTAAACATATTCATACTTTGGCTTTTGTGCTTGGGAGGCCAGCTTGATTTGTTATAAAAAATAATTTTATCTTTGGCTGGATGTGATGGAACTAGACCTATGTCTTCAATCAATTTAATCTTGTTATGGCCCAAGAACTTGAGTCCTATTCCCTATAACATTTTTCCTTGAAAGACCATTTTCATGGAATTTGGTAGTAAAACTTATGAAATTATTAGTTCAAGAGAAGGATAACAAAGTTTGGTCTTGTGATGGTAGTGAAGAGGCAGCCAGGAAGGAACTCATTTATTGTTACAAGAACATCATCAGTGGATTCTCTGCAATGCTAAGCAAAGGTCAAGTGGAGGCATTTTCAAGTAAGTTTCTAATATTTACCCCAGTAATTTTATGTACATGGTTGCAATTCTAACAACATAAATCTCTATCAGATTGCTCTCAATTGTGATTTTCTCTTCAGAATTCTTGCTAACACAAACTAATTTGGTGTTGCAGAGAAAGTAAGCATACTCAAGATCCTTCTTGCTCTGATTTTTCATCTCCCATAAGAGGTGGACATGTCATCTCCATGATTATGCATACCCTTCTATAATGTAATTTTTCTGCCTTTTCTGGGTAAGCTACATATAAACTTGAATGAACCTTTTTATTGTTCATTTGCATGAAAGAGACATGTTTCCTCTAGCATTTGGTTGTCGCTCTACTCTCTCCCTTTTACAATTCAAGAAAAAAAAATTTGTTACAAGTTTTTCTTTAAAACAGACACCCTCTTTAAATCTAACTAAGTCAATGGCACAACAAAAAGCAATATCCCTAAAATGCTTTCAACTTCTAATAGAGATACATGTTTCACATCTTTAGTATTTCCCCCTCTTTAATGTGAGTAAGTAGGGATATATATATATAGTTTCAGTACAAATTATGGATTAAGGGATCTAGCATATACTACTCACATCTACTTGTTATTCCCATGAGAAGGGTACACCTTGTTATGTATACATGACCATTTATGAACTTAGGTTTTATGATTTATTTGGATGGTCTACATTTTATGAAGTGCCCAACAAAAAGTAGCTTTATGACGAGTAACATTGAATTCATATGGTTTTTCAACAATAGAGACTAGAGCATAAATGACATCCACATCATCTTGCACAACCTTTAATTTCCCAATTCACAAGTCACAGGAAAATTCTGAGCAAGCAGAACATACAATATTAAAATAAATAATCAATGAGGCCCATCCATTATTAACATTGAACATTAGGACCTTAAGAATGTTGAAAGATTCCAAAACAGGCCAAAAGGTTAAAAACAAACTCATTGTTTTGTCGTCTTGGTTTTAATGCAATTTATGATGATTTCTAAAAGGATTGGAAGAAGGTGAGTTTCCTAAGAAGGGGGGAAGATGAGGATAACACATCATGGTTGATGGGTCCTGGAATCTCTGAACACAAATCTCTGAGAGTTCTTCGAGTTGGACAAGCTCCATGGAAAATAGTAGAAGGCTACAAGGACTGGTGACTGTTTACATGGTCAATCCAAAGGTTTTCTTATCAAATTGATGATATGGATAGGCAAAATAATCTCTTCAGGTCACTGAATAAAATAGGATCACAAAGAAATGATTATGGGTAGCTCAGCTCAACCAAAACACATAAGAGTAGTCTCCATGAGACACTTTCACCAAATCAACCACACCTCAACATGAACTGGACATATACATTGCCATGACTCAAGATTAATAAGTTATGCTACTTACTATCTTATCCAATGAAATTGGAAAGTGTAAAGCATTACTGTTAATAGCATTTTCTAATTAAATTTTAGATCTCTCACTATACATCCCCCCCAAGAAGCATGTGCACTCAACTGCTCTCCAATAGAGAATCTTCATCAACAACATTTCAGTTTTTTAACCTACAAATCATTAAACAAGATAAAGAGGAAGGTTACTTCCATTGCACCTATGGCTCAAAAAATTGCATGAACTACTTTTTCATATTGAGTTATAAAATGGGCACAATTATTTTTATAATATTTTCAAAAACCTTCTCATTTTGATGAGTGCTCTTCAAAAAACTGTAAGCTTTCTTACCCAAATAAATGGTGGGATTTTTCTAGATTTCTGAGCAAGTGAAATAAGGAACCTTGGAAAGGTAAATTCATTTTAGTAAATGTATATGGATGATGTTTATTGTAATGAAAGAGAAAAAGGTGGATGGCATCATAAATGCCAAAAAAAAAAAAAAAAAATTAGCTGAAACTTGATATATCAACATGAATCGAGTATAGTAAGAATTGAGTTTGGATGACAAAGATATCCTACCAAATAAATACTAATAATGACTAATATCAGTAAGAGCAATTGGAAACTCTAGGACCTACCATTATCTTGTGGTTCTAAATAGCAAGAGATTGGTTGCAATTATGTTTTCTGCAAATAGATCCATGAATTATAACATGATAGATCTGTTCAATTAACAAACATAAGAACCAGTCTTTTAGTATAAATGTACTAAGAAAATGAAACATTTAAAATAATAACAGAGAAATTACAACCCAATTTCAAGGACATAATCATCAAGTAGCCCAAATTGTGTCTTTTTCCACTATAAATGAAAAAAAATGCAAAATAAAAATAGAAAAAAATAAACCCGATGTCCAATTTGATGAGGACATCATGACTAGAGACTTCGAGGGATGATTCGAGTTATTTAATCGCCTTAGTTTAAGTTATTTTATTTATTTAATCTTTATTTGTAGGGGGGATACAGAATTTTAAGGGTAATTTGGTGTTTATTTGATTATTAGGGATGTTTTAGTCATAATTTTGAAGTTAGGGGTAGTTTTGTTATATGTAATAGGGGATTGGGGGTTTTTCAGTCCCATAGGGGGCTTTTTGTAGTAACCTAGTCATGAGACTCTATAAGAGCAACCCACGACCAGATTTAAAGGTTATGAAATTTGGGAATAAAATTGTTGAATGTGAAAACTCTCTCTTCTTCTTCCTCTTGTTATGGGAGCTTGAAGACTAAAATCCTGGAATGGGACTAGACCCCCACCTAGTTTAACATTGGTGGTGGAGGTCACTCCCTCCCCTTGGGTTAAAGGTCTTCTTCCTCTTTCTCTTTATTAATTTTTTGAATTTTTACAATTTTTCATATTACTGAATTTGGAGTATTTATTACGATTGATCACCATCATCTGTAGTCCATGGTTTTGTTTGACTCAACACTCCTAGAATGTCTCTAATTGTTGGACAACCACAACAAAATCAAAATCAGCATCAAAATTCTCAAAAAAAATCACATACCACCATGATTTCCTCAACCCAGGCGTGAAATAGAGGCATCGGGTCATTTGGGAAAATCGAACTCCAACCTCAAACCATTGAGGATTTGATGGTTCTGAACCTTCTAGGGTGTTATAGACCCTTGTATGATCCTTTGAGAGGGAAAAAGGCAGTAGTTCCTTTCACTTGGAAATCAGTTCTAGGTGGTTTATCTCAGACCCAGGCATGAACACCATCTGCAGGGCAACTTCACAAAATCTCCTACCATCCATCAATAGACAAGGATTCAATCATAGCCATTTCTCTAGGGTATAGAGTACCCCTGGGTGACACCTATGAAAGCTAGACCCTCTTGAATATTGCAGATATGAATCACTTATGTGCTGATTTTAGACTAATAGGTGTTAAATCCTATTTTGGAGGAGTTTTACAAGATGGCATCCCAATCTCTCATAGAAATAGATTTGCAAAGGACTTCTCTAAGGTATTAGGGACCCTTAGGCGATCCTAAGTGATGAGTCCCATTTTTGAAAATTTCAAAAATCTCAAAACCACAGGTAGGGTTATTTAGGGCTAACGACAACACTGTTCTAGGGTTTTTTTTTTACTTCTTAGAAACTTGTATTCCAGGCTTCTACGATCTTTGAAATTGATTTCTACCACTCCTAAAGGCATCCAGAAGGTGTTTGAATAAAAAATTAGGTACTAGGTTTTTTCTTTAGTTCTCTTTTTAAATTCCTAAAAGTAAGACTTTCTAGCATGTTGTAGTATATGGCCTGGATTTGAGTTTACAATTTCCTAGCCTAAACCAATCACTTTTAAAATAATGTCCTACCCTAAATCTATTATGAAATCCATTTTTAGGCCTCTCATGCCATTCCTAGAATTATTTGGCATGTTTCTCTTACTTTTGGTATAATTTATGCACTTTTTAGGCCTTGCTTATTTTTTCTCATTACTAAATTTGTATATCTTATTGATAATTCAAGCATATTAATTAAACCTTTAATTTTTATTAATTTTGTAAGCCCTAATTCCTCTATTGCCTATTGAGCTTAATTTAAAGAACTACCTAAAATAGCATGTGGACTTGCGAGTAGGAATTTTGTTTATTTTTCTTCATTACTTCAGTAATTTTATTCTTATCTCCTGTACACACACTCACTATCCTACGTACATGCTGCATCATAATTCATGTACTACCTCCTTTGAAATAAATCCCTCTCAGTGTCATCCCTTTGTTGCATGTGACTAAAAGAGAATATTCATGCTCATCTCCTTAGGACAACTTATTGAGTCCCTTGGGGGCTCATAGAAAGGTATAAATAATTTGAATTGGTTTGGTAAGAAGTTCTAGGTAAGTGAAAAGTCTTTTCTCATACTCTTGGTACAGATTCCTGGATCTTTTACCAAATCTTAAAAGAAAATAACCTGAAGCCACTATTTTCTCAATATAAAATTTTAGAAAGCTCCATTTCAGTTAATCTTCTACCTAAAAATTCATTTAGTTGAACTATTTTTAGGTGATTCAACAAATACTCAAATTGACTAGTGTTCCCTCCTATTGTTGTATCATAATACCATCATCAACATCAACTCCATCTTCTAAAAAATGCCTTCAAAAGATCCTATTTTAGTGGATGAAGAAAAAACCTATGAAACCATAAAACAAAATGAAAAAAAGAGGAGGCAATAGTAAAAAAAAAATATATGAGTAATTAAGCTCCATAAACTCACATATGAAGCTTTATATGGAGACTTATGGCTAAAAGAAATTTTCACATAAAAGAGCAATCTCTAAGGAAAAAAATCACTCTTTCCAATAGATATTTGTAGTAAAAAAAAAAAAAGCATTGAAAAAGAGTAGGTGACCATAAGCATCTATAAATAGGTAAGCACCCCCTCCTGCAAAAATAAGACAATCCTTGTAGATTAGAGGTCAATATTATAACTTAAAGTAACTAGAAAATTCTACAAGGTAGGAAATCTCTGAAGAAGGTTAGAAAAACTTGGAGCTCAGATTTGGTATCTGAGTTTGCTTCCACCAATGTAATTTGTTAGGATTCTTGACCAGGTTATGCTGTGTTTTGACAGACAAACGTATTAAAAGATGTTGACTCATAGTATTTGATGGGAATAAGCAAGAAAAAAGAAAAATATCCGTTGCATTTGGTTATAGATACTTAGGTCATTGTCAGAAGAATACATGAATGAGATGAAAATATACCACATGAATCATAGAGAAAATTGAGATCATTGAGATATTGAACCACATTTTCATGGTTGTTACAATGAAAATTGATCAAAAAGACAGCCTTGGGATTTTTTTTTCATTAATTAGCAATTAAGAAAAACCTTACATCTTTCTAGAACATTTGTGCCAACTGTTTAACAATTTAAGAAATCATATTTACATATCAAATGAGGATAAGAAAAAACAAACAACTATTGAAGATACAACTTGCTTAGTTTGTAAAGTCTCCATGTTAATATTAAACCTGTCTTGATCTGCCAACCTAGTAACCACTAACCCAATTGATTGCCAAAATAAATAAACAAACAAGTATTATAGGCGGCTCTTATGGGCACATTGAAACAAGAGGATTTTCACTAACTATAAGTGCCTACTCAGGAGAAGACTGGCCAACTAAGTAGCAAAGATCGATGACTCAATGGTCCATTTCTATGATACAAGAGTGTTAAGCTACATTTGTTGATGGAGTAAGCTGCATTATCTATCTTTTATTTATTTAGTTTTATAATATAAAAAGGAAAATTTATTATCTATGATCATTTTCCTCTACCTTCTTCTCTCATCCACCAATTATCAGATTGATATAATTGTTTTGATAAGAAGAATTTGGTGATGTGTCCAATTAAGTATGTGACCAACAATAAAATCATCTGGACAAATCTACTTAACCATATGGACTAATGTGGGCTTATGTCTTTACCAAAGAAAATATGGACTTATGGTAATTCACATTGTTAAGTATTGTTGATATAAATCAAATGGTAATAAACCGAAATCCACACAATATATCCTAAAACATATAATGTAGCTTAGGCATACAGGTGCAAACTAATTCCAACAACATATCTTCCAGAAAGAGTGTAGAACTCAAAATAAAATGATCATAAATGATTCCAACAACCATAGGTTTAGGAAAAGTGCCATCATTTAGAGAGGTCCTAGATATTTTGAAACTTTCATATGCTATAAATAGATATCCAACTTCTAGAGTAGTATTTAGAACATGAGATGGTTTACTCCTATCTAGTTCCCTCGATCTTCTAAACAAAGTTCTATTAGTTTAAACCTTTTTCTAGCGTAATTAATTCATCTAATATGTTAGTTTACACTCTACATCAGTAGTTCTATGACAATATAGAGTTGCTCTAATTGATGAGGCAGAAAAGTCAAGCACTTTAAGAAATCCATTAGAATTCTACTTGTTTATGACATTTAAGAAAATAAACAGTTAGAATGAATATACACTAGAGTCTTGAATATCAACGTGCAGTAACTAAGATGATCAACATAACGAAGGATGCCAAACAATCTTTGAATATGTCACCATCCTTCCCATTGTACACATTTTAGTAGAGCGAGTCCTTGATTCAAGTGCTTCCATAATAAGAGCAGAAAAGTTTGTAGTTAACAATTCTTCATTGAAATCAAGGCTAGCGACCATAATAAGAGATGGTATTCTCACTACAACATAGTTTACAGTTAACTGTTTCCTTGAAATTCATCCAAGCTGCTATAATAGAGACAATAAGTTATTTACAAGATCATTTACATTAAAAAAAAAAATTCCCTAATATTATTGGTGAGGAGAAACTCAGAGTAATAATTTTCAACTTCGGCTGGTGAATTCGATAAGATATAATTGATCATATATAGATCTGAGATTTTTAAAGTTTTGAGTCTTCAGTGCCTAAGACAACTTTTTTTTTAACATTGTATAGACAAGATATTATTAAAAAGCCAAAAAGGAAAAACAGATTTAAAATTAGCACATGTAAATCCATAAAAGACTAGGAGTCAATGTGTAGAATGCCTAATTTATTTGTTTGTGAAATGACATTCCTGGATTGTAAACATAAATCAGCATCTAACACCCACTGTTTGCTCAAAAATCAAATTGGAACTCCTCAATGATAGAGGTTATCAGAAGGAAAATTAAATGAACCTTTAGATGAGTAACATAGAATTTATTAAAAAGGGAGGAAAACCAACAGGAAGATTTTCTCATATATGGAGCTGCACAACATGTTCCAGCACAAAAACAAAAACTAGAATCATGAGTCTTAAGTATGATATTCACAAGTCTGACAGAGGAATTCCTTCATGACTACCATGGGATCATAAAAGAAAATACATTAGTTACATGTATGTAAAATGTCAAAGAAAAAATCAAAACAAAAGAGAAAGTTTCTATGAAAATTAAAATTACCATTAAAAAAGAGATGTATTACAATCTGTCTACTGAAATTTAGACTTTACATCATACATACACTTGACAAATATGATTGTTGTTATAGCAGATTTACAAATTTATGAACTGTTAACCTTCGTGTAGATGCTTATTTGAGAAAGCTAACCACGTTCCTTCAGCTCCCAAGCCCCTTGAAGCAATAGTCCATACTATAAATGAGCCAACAGAAAAATAGAAGAAGAAAACATGTTTACTGCATCTACATTAACAAGTAGAAGAGCAAATGAAATCTGGTAAATCATTGATCTTAAAAGATTATTACAATTTGTTTAAAAGTGAGTACATCTCATTTTTTTAATGTTTACACCACAAAAAGGCTGAGTCATCTTTAAAGAGCCCGGATCATCTCTGTGAGTGTTTAAAAGCTTACTGGACAGCAATTAGCCATGTCTCCTGTCTAATGTTGGAGGTTCAAAAATTTCAAACATAGCTCACTAGAACCCATTTGCATCTACCTTTGAACAGCAACCTGGAGGATCCAAGTTCAGTTCTAGAATATTGAGTAGAGAGAAAAGGAGAACCAAAAAGAAGAGAGATAGTTGAAATCATCTCTTACAACACCATCAAAAGATTTCAATCTTTTATTGCATAATGAAACTAAACGAGAAAATCATCTGGTAAATTGCTGATCCGATATGAAGTTAAATGGACTTCTGCTTCTATCATTGGAGAAGTTCTCCTCCATATATATAACTCTAAAACCCATAAAAGGATTAGAGTAAGACCACATTTGGCATTGCTTAAATTACAAATAAGTGCTTTTGTATAAATACTTTTTAAAAGCACTTATTGAAACATCACATGTTGTTTGGTAAATATAAATTATAAGTGCTTATTGAAAATTTAAACACTTCCCACTTACAATTATATCCCAAAACCCCATATATAATAAATAAGTCTAATTTTTAAAACATCTTATATGTTCCAAAATTAGTTCAATGAATGTGTTATCCAACGATCAAGACTATCGACACCATGTGGCACATAGGAGTGTGCATGGGTTGGGTCTGTTTAGGCCTTAGTGAGCCTAAGTAGACCTTGACCCGAGCATGGCCCAACTGTAATCTATACGCATCAAGCTAACCCATTGGGTCTTAAGCTTTAACTGAGCATTTTTTAGTCAAATTTAGGGTTAGGTTAAGCCGGACTAGGTTCAGGTTGGCCTAATTGTATGCACAACCCTAGTAGCATATATAACAAATTAAAAAGCAAAAAAAAAAAAAAAAAGAGTAACGAATGTATTCCAAAATAAGTCTTTTTTATATTAATTTATATTAAAATGTTATTTTGATTTGTTAATTTATATTTTAAGGTTTTTGGTATTTTATAATTTATTATTAGAAG
>JAOXJP010035193.1:0-16648 GCA_025762735.1 Platanus orientalis
AAGGGAAAATTCTATAAGACAACTATAAGACCAACCATGCTTTATGGAGCAGAATGTTGGGCAGCCAACAAACAACACATGTGTAAAATGAGTGTGGCTGAAATGAGGATGTTGAGATAGATGAGTGGCAAGACTAAAAATGATAGAATTAGAAATGAATCCATTCATGGGAGCTTAGGTGTGGCACCCATAGGTGATAAAATGAGGAAAAGTTGATTGAGATGGTTTAGGCATGTGCAACGAAGACCAATGACTACATCAGTGAGGAGAAGTGAGACAATGCAAGTTGAAGGTGCTAGATCTAGAAGGACTAGAGGAAGACCAAAATTGACCTGGGTTGAAGTAGTAAGGAGGGACATTGTAGCTTGTAATTTAACGGCAGATATGGCCATAAACAGAGTGGAATGGTGGAACAGGATTCATGTAGCCGACCCCAAATAGTTGGGATAAAGCGGTTTGTTGTTGTTGTATTTATTTAGAGAGTAAGAGGGGAAGAAGCAATGTAATACAAAGAAGATTATAGACCTGGGGAAAAAAACAGGTTTAAGAGTGCATGCATACAACAAACACACAGACACATGGGGCTATAGATCTATATGATTGAAAGATTGCAGCTGTGAACTTTTTACACTCACATACATGCTGTTGCAGTCATGGTTTCAAAACTTGGATTGGTGGACCAAATCTTCCATCTCTGTCCCGATCTCGGATTGGACGATCTAGTGCGAAAATTATGTAGAAACCTCAAAGATTAGCCAATCCCAATCAGGTGGTGGATTAGATTGGTCATGACCAGATCGAGATCAGCTGATCCTTGCAATCATGGTTGCACTCTAATATATAGAACGGAGATCAGTTGTAGTCAGGTGAGGACACCATGTCCAGAAGATCAGAATCCACCACTGAATGCATACCATGTAGGATATTTCTTGGCCAAAAATCAGTATGATCATATGATTTTTAACCACTTGATCTGTAGATCATTTTTTAGATCTTTAAGGAATTATTTTATCACCATTGGATTTAGTACAATGATTATATATGGTTGTTATTATCCAATCATGCTGAGTTTTGGCCTAGGGAATCTTATATGTTGAGCCCATGCAGCACTAGATCTCATTTCTCTGTACATGGGCACATGATCCAGATATGGGGCCCAGATTGGGGTATAGTTCCTGTGGCTCCATACCCAAGTGTGTGTGTGTGGATGTTTGGATTAGCATATAAAGACAAAAAACTTCCACATATAACCTTATTTGCATATAATTAGCTGTATAAAAAAATTGGAGTGTATCTAAATAGTCAAATCATGTTCTACTTACAGGAGAATGTAATACATTATGACCATGCCTAATATTTTCAGTTCAATTCTTTTGAATTTCTCTTCACTCAGACCGATTTGCCTACTCATCTTCTTGTATCTAAAGTGACTCATGTATCTACTCCTATGATACTTTTGTTCTTTACCATTATGGAAGAAGATCCAGGTAAGATACGCACTTTCTCGGGAATGAAAAAAATCAATCTACTTTCATTTGGTATTTTGGCCTATATTCTTTTTCTCCTTGATACTTAATAATTTATTTATGTGTGGGTTTACCTTCAGTGTTTCATACATGCACAGCATCATGTCACTCGCTATTGATCTCACATTCACTGCTCTTAATGGTTGTTTTTGTTATATAATTAGTCCTGTGTGTCTTGATACATATTCTATCATATCCTAAAGTTTAATCCTAGATTTCCAATGTTTTCATAATGTTTTATAGTTTCCATAATTTTTACAATCTTACGATTGAAACCAAACATTGTAATAAACATATATCCCTTCCCTGTGTTGAACATGGGAATATATCCCTTCTAAAAAAACTGTAATAAACATATATTCTTGTGTGTAATTCGAGACAATCAAGAAAAGTATTGATCGTTGCAAATGCTGATTCATTTTTGTTTGCATATTATGATGTAATTTTAATGCAGAAACCTCTCATGGTTTCTTTCACAAATTTAATTGCAGGTGGTACATTGTTGAAGAAACGACATTGTGTATCTGGACTGGTGTTTTGTACATCACTTATTTGAAGGCCAATATTTCGAGGGCATGGTATGGTAATTCTCTTTTAGGAGTTCAATCTGATTCTTATGCTATGTAAGTAAACCTCATTTTGTTATGTTGTTGCAAGGATGGTCCATTGCCAAAAAATGGAACCATTGTTTGTTTGAAGATTGTGGCAGAATGGAGACAACGGACTTTCAAGGGGTTGAGCACATTGCTCAATTGGATAGTGATCTATACCTCAGATAACATAACACATTAAAAGGAAAATAAAAAGCCTAAGTTGTAAAATGGCACAATTCTGATAGCCAAATGGCATGCATCTCTGACCTTGTTATTATGCCTTTTAAGTTGGCCATCTATGTGTTACTTTAAACAATGTAATGTAATTTTATACTACTGACATGATAGCTTCTTCCTATTCTTGTAATGCAATGTACTGTCAGGTGGAAGGATGGAATCGTGATATTGCTTTTGGCAACTTTGTCCTTTGGCCTTATCTTTCTGCTCCTGCTTCTTCTTTTCCATAGGTAATCATCTACATTGTTCTCTTACAAGAAATAATTGCAATTAAATATTATAATTACAACACTGTATTTCTTTGTTAGTTATATTAGCAGCAACTTTCTTCAACTATTGCAAATAATTTCAACCCATGTAAAGCAGCAAGTGTTAACATCAATTGCATGTACTTTTGTTATCCTTAATCCCATATCAAACTGGTGTTCTTTCTGTAGAAGGGTTCAACTTAAGTTGCTTTGCCTTCACAAGATAACTTCGTGTAAGATCTGATACTAATAAAGTTGAAGTGGAAGGATCGTTATACTGTTTTACTTCATTATGCTCCACTGTCTCTCCTTTCATTGCTATTATGCCAGAAATGGTTGGGTTTGGTGCTGATTTCCTTTCTGCATTAGTCACTTTTTTATTCACTGTAATTTTAAGTACATGTGTTGATTGGTTATCATGGATGAGCTATAACATACATGCATTTCAAGTTTATCTTGAAACTAGGTGTGGTGACGGGGGAGGGAGACCAAGACTGCATAGGGGATCTCAAAATCAAATAACATCACAAATGCTAAGACATGGTGTGAAAATCGCCTGATGCAGCTTTATACTTGACTTAGCAACAATGGTTATTCCTGGGAATATCATAACATAGAGAGGCAAAGCCTTAAGCTGTGTGAATGAATGCATGATAAATTCCACTGTCTTAGACCAAGTTTAAAGAACTGAGTGTTGGAAACATGGTGGCAGATCTCAACTTAATCAAGCCAAAAACTGAGTTGGCTCACTGAGCTGGATATTTGTGGTGCCGATTGTCATGAAAGAAAGACCAGCTACCAAATGGACTTGGTGAGGAGAAAAATATGTAAAGCAGATGAAGTTTCTAAGTTTTGTGAATGATTATGCTGCAATGACTCTTTTAAAGATTAATAAAACTGGAGCTCTGGAAGCATATTACTGACTGATCTACTTGTGTTTTGCAACATAATCAAGGTGAACTGCTGTTGGGAGAAGCACAGATGTCTCAAGTTTTATGTGAACTATGAATTGAACAAACTTCTAAAACAAGAGCTCCAGCTTTCTCGCCAACTAAAAAATAATGACTTTGGACCGTGTTATATAACCATGTCTATATGGTAAAGTCGTTAAAGACCAAATATAGCAATAGACACTTGATCAAGAAGATGGGTGGGACCTCAAAAGTATCAATGGGAAAGTTGGAAAGGAATTGTTTTTAACTATATCAAATGAAGAATTGTGTATTTCCTAAAATTGATTTTTTTTCTTCTTTTGATGAATAACTTGAGAATGATTGACTTGCGGTTCAAGTAAACTTCCTTTTCACTTTACATATGAAAGGGGAATTAAAATTGTTTCGGTTTCCAACTACAGCATTTCTTTCTTGCCAAATGATCAGCTGCAGCAAATGTTGCTATAGCTTTTAAGTAGCGTGAAGAACACAAAAAGACAAAAAGCCCATGTTAAAAGACAAAACAACCCATGTTTAAAGGTAAAATACCCATGTTTTTTTGCTGTGCTAATTAAAAGCTACAGCAAATTTGCTGCAGCTGATCACATCTCTTCTTTCTTTGTTGTTAACTGAGGTGGGAACACAAATATCCTCATAAATCATTTATTTAGCTTAAAAATTATCAGACTTCCCAAATAATCCAGCACTGTATTGAATTAGCTTTGACATTGTTTTGCTACAGCTATCTTGTTCTCACAAATCAGACTACCTATGAACTTGTAAGGAGACGACGAATCCCATATCTAAGGTTAGTGTTACACAATGTGCTTTTTAGTTTGGTGTGTGTCTGTGTGTGTATAATGTGTTCTTATCTTTATGTCCTCATTCAAAGATCAGTAAGGATAGGAGTGTACTATTACACATCTACGGTTGACGCATTATGACAACATATTATCATGACTAGATGTACCAAGTTTTATTTAAAGAAAACTTAGAATGTTCTCACTATAAATAACTAAGTTTTCCTACATTTAAGCCCATCCAGTATTTTTGAACACCAAATCATAAAATGGACCTGATGCAGGAGCATATGGGATCACTAAGAAGAAACTGGATGCTCATGGATAATCATGTGAGGTCCACTTAAAGTTGTTTTTAGGTTTATTAGGTTTTATTTATTTTGAGTTGTAATCCCATAACTTGCTTTTGGCCCAAATTTTACATGGTCAAAACTTGTCCTTTTGGCTAGATTTTGCTGTCTTTGAAAAGGTTATTCAGTTACCTTTCAAACAAGACTAAGATTGCACAAATCCAAGGTGATTTGGAAGAGTTATGACCAAATTACTGAAGGGGTACTAGTAAGTGACGGGAATAGTGTTTTTATTTTAGGGCGTAGCAAACAAAAGGAATTATTATTAATTTGTCCCTAGTTAGGTCAAGTTGTTTTTAAGGTTTATTAGGGGTTCAATGTTTTAGCAACTACAGAATATTTGTTTCTATTTTGAGGTGATTTTTTCTTTTTTTATAAAAGGGCTCATAACCTAATGAATGGAATAGAGAATGATTATGAGATTTGAAGATTTTGCTTTGTCTAGGGTTTTGAACTGAAGTTGGACTTTGTTCAGACCTTCCATAGTTGGACTATGAATCCCCTACGGTAGTTGGATTATTGTTGGTTCTTCTTCTTCTCTAATCAAGTAATTTCCTCACTTTTGCTTTACTGAATTTTTCTGGGACAGACTTGAGTATTGGATGTTTTATGTACCTTTATTAGCTTGATTGCTATGAAATCCTAGGGTTTACTTCTTTCATAACCCTATTAGTCTGCTAAGTTTACCTTAATTTGAGAAGTGTAACCCTATTTTCTATGGTTCCCTAGTACCGTCCAACAATTAGAAATTTTGGCTTTTGCCTTTCTTTAATCTTTTTAATCTATATTTTGAGGGTTACTTCCAGTCTGTTTGGACCATGTTTAAGTATCTCTTGAGCCCATAATCCACTGGATTTTAGGCCCAAGGTCATCTTGCATCAAGACCTCTAACTTTGTTTATGAGAGCTATTTTTTTTACTATGATATGGTTTTCAAATGCAAGGATAGGTATTTGGAAAATTGATACCTCGGAAAGGGTAAACCCCTTGAGGGACGCGAGGTTTCACTGATGTCAGACATGTTGATACTGATAAATACTGAAAATTGCATTATTATTCTAATTCCAACATGCATTATTGCATATCTTTCATGTGTATTTCTACATTTTTATATAAATTTTGTATTTTCTCTTAAAGGAACTCAATAAAAGCCTAATTGGAGATTAAAGCCCATTAGCAAAAGCTTACTCACGTAGATAAAGTCAAAAGTGGGAGATCAACACCAATCAATCTAATAAAGTGAAGATGAAGCACCCAAGGGAGTTTAAGGGTCCATATTAAAAGAGAAGGATAATTGGAGATTGGGCCCATAGATTAAAATTTCAGGAGCCGATCCAATGTGGATTGGCCAGCTGTTGGATCTTCCTAAAAAAATATCAAAAAAATCTGAAAATTTTTTAAAACTTATATTTTGTTAGTTAGAGCCTATCTACCTTATATCTAGTTCAATTTTTTTTTTTAATTTTTAACATGTTTCATGAATAAAAGTCTAAAAAAACATAAAATTACCAAAATATTAGATACAATCATAAATAATCAACAAAAACATTCATAATTGAAGTGAAAATGTGAGATACCAATATGTCAAATATAAACATAATAAATCTAGTAATATTTCAATAATTAAAAGTTAATACTAACCATTAAACAGAGAATGTGAAAATGACATTAATGGCGGCGGCACGGGTGCCACCATGAACGTCGTAGCGGATTAGCATCATGGCCATGGGATGTGGATCAGGAGTCTTGGCCTCGGGACTGATCATATTGATACTGTTGTTGCTCTTGTTCAACCTTATATGCTGCTTGCTTCTGTTGTTGACTTAAAGTTTGATAAAAAAAAAAAAGGGCGGCCCAGTGCACGAGACTCCCGCTAACGTGGGGTTTGGGGAGGGCAAGATGTACACAGCCTTACCCCCATTTCTGGAGAGGCTGTTTCCGTGACTTGAACCCGTGCCACCAGGGACGCTAACGGTAAGCCTTACCGTTGACTTAAAGTTTGATAATGATCAAAATTTAAGTCAAATATGAGATCTCCAACTACATTTCTTGGTGAGGTACCTCATATATGCATGGTGGAATTTGTTAGAATACAAAAGGAGGCTGATTCAGTTGATCATAAGGTATGAGCTGAGGCATAGGGTATGAATCCGACTGAATATGTCTCCGAATCTGACTTTGTGTATTAGTGTCACGTGAAGAACTCCCATGGTCATGTCTACATCACTTGCGCAATCTTGTATGTTACTATGAGCTTGAGGCTTCACTCTCAGAAGATCTAAACATTGGCACCGAATTAGAAGCAGATGATGTCTCATTTGTCGACATTTGTTACCTATAGTCGTATAATCTAAAGTACTAGTCGTCAAACAGCCTATACCCAGAGGCAGAGTAGAATCCATAGCCATATCGTTCATACTCTGGCTGCTCATCATAATGTTGGGTATGTGTAGGTGCCTTAGACTTACCTCTGTCTTTACCGGCATTAGGTATAGGTCGACTACCATGGGATGAATCCTGTGTGGCAATGTACTGATCATCCTACCCTGTGAAACCGTAAGGGGTACTACCACTACCTTCACCTTTAGTCATGCTAGTGGCACCACCTACAATTGCACCTGCATCATCGTCCCCATCATTTCCATCATCATCAAAACCCTACTCATCACTCTTAGTCTCAGTCTCAAGAGTCACTGACGTTGTATGTTGCTGGGCGGCGGTGGCCTAGGGATGGACACTTAGATTTGGAACCTGCACCACATCATCATTCCCATGATCCATTGGACCACCGACATCAGACCCTAGATTTAAAAAGAAAGCGTGCATCTTACCATAGCTATCATCCATATCCTAATCTATACCCTCAAGTGCAGCAGTTGCGGCAACAGCCGCCTGTTGCAGTTCGCCCTCAATCCAATCTGCTATCTGCCCATCAAGTACTGGGTCTTCATCCTCACTGATCCAACTATCCAATACATCATCAACTGTGAAGATGTGGTTGAGGCCAATGGGATTGTAGAAGTCAACATCTTGTTGCTTATCAAATAAGTTGTGAACCTTTAACCGCATTTTATAATGCATATAGACTAATTTATGACGTTCAACATCTTCAATTTATTTCTTGGCCTTATGTGAATTAGAGAGAATATGCTCAAATTTCTCACATCTAGAAGAAGATGCTATCTGACTGAGGACTTTGACGGCGGTATCTTTAAGAGCAAGTGTACTATCTCCATACAAGTCCCACCAGTTGTTTACAGTAAGGGTGAAGCATGTCAAATTTAGCTACAAGTCAACACTTAGTTGTAAAAGATTATATACTTATTGGTAATTGGTATACATTCATGGTTGACATTTTTGCATAGCAATCAATGAGAGATCTGACTTGAATCATTCTCCTCTCATAAATTGATTCATCTGCAGAGTCACAGACAATATATCAATTTATTTGCAAAAATACAATTACTTTTTTATGCAATGATTTGAATCAAAATTAAAGATTATTTACCTCTCATTGTAGCTTCTTGTTTATATAAATCCTTATGCAGTCACTGAATTACCATTTTCATTCCTATAATGATATCATTATTCAAACTCATTTCTAGATCAGTATACTGGAATTGTGGATTCAAGAAGTATGTTGTCAAATAAGATTACATATACTTAGTTGACATGTAAACATAAATTTCAAACAATCTACAAGACTATAACAAGCAACTATGAACAATTACATATTACTTGTTGCATGTAGATCGTTGTGGAATTGTCTATTCCACCTTAAATCGATGATCTTAATATACGTTTTGTGATTACGTATGGTCTCTATGGGTCTTTTTGCCCTATCCATTGTGTCATAGATGTAAGACATAGTGGGCTTTTTACCTTGGTCAACAAGATTTAAAACTTTAACTAGAGGTTCCATGACCCTACATACTTCATCAACTTTATGGCAAACTGATTTATCCAGCACATTTTTGCATACTCCTACAATCGACTACTTCTTCTTGTGATTAATTCTGACATAGTCTAAAAACTTCTCGTCTATGAAACATCTCTGGAGAACATATTTATATTTCATGAGGCTCTCCAAAGCCATGTGCTATGTAGCAAAGCGGGTGATCCCTAGGCACAGTAAGTCACGACCCTCTGTGTAGTTGACCCTTATATGATTTACCGCCTGCACACTCTTGTAAATGACACTAGTAATCTTTTTTTCTTTTATCAATAACTTCTTTTATGTGTTTTGAATTTCCAATTTCCTCTAACATGAGGTTAACACAGTACATGGCATAAGGGGTCTAATACAAATGACATCTCTTCTGCATTAGCATCTCCCCTACAGCTTTAAATGCTGCCTTGTTGTCCATCACAATCTGGACAACATTTTCTTCACCCATCTCATCCACAACTTTATTTATCAACCTGAATATGTATTTCTTTGTTTTTGAATGGCCAGTACTGTCAATTGATTTGTGAAAAATCATATCCCTATGAGAATAGACCATAAAATTTATCAATGACTTCCTACACTTTGAAGTCCATCCGTCACACATGATAGTGCATCCATATTTAGGCCAAAACCTCTTTAAACTTTGAATATAATCTTTCAGGTCATCTATTTCTCTGTGCAGATAAATATTTGTCAGCTAATATGGATTAGAGCCTCGTATCCCTGGCCTTGTCTGTGAAATAATATAACACATGTTCTGAAAAAATGGGCTCTCTGTAGCAAAGAATGGAATTCCAGCATGTACCATCCACTGACATAGCCCCTACCCTACCTCCTCTTCCCCCTTTTCCTTGAACATATCTTTGATTCTTTTTTGTTTTGCTCCCTCTTTTCTATACTCTTTCGGCCCAGTTGATTGACATATCTCTATAGTTTTCTCTTTTTCATAACGTGCCCTCTCTATCTCCATCTCTATAGGCTCCCTATAGGTCCCACTCCTTCCAGAAGTTGGTAGCAACGATGACCCACCACCAGAGTGATATTGAGAATCCATCCCTCCTATGCCAGTGGAAGGGCCAAAAACAGAGAATCTCCTCTTTGCCTCATCAACTAATACAGATTGTCTACTTTCTCTCATTGCTATCATAAGCTACTCTCTTTTTAGCCTATCCATACCATCAAAACCATAGGCTTCTTCCTCAATATCTTCTTCTCCCTTATGCTCCTTAGGCCTAAGTTGCTCCTGTAATAATTCTTTTTGTTTCTTCTTTAGACCCTGTTCTTTCTTGACTTCTCTCAAGTGTCCCTACATATCCAACATCAACTGCTTAGGTGTTTGCTGGAATGGTTCAACATCTCCTATTGAGTTGGCAAGGTGATGTTTCAACCTACTCACACTCCCTCACATAATCTTGTTGCATCAGTTATACTTCACTTGTTTTTTGCATGGGATCAATGCAACACAATGTAAGCAACCAATATCTGGAACACTTTCTTTCCTAATTGAACTTGAACCTGAAGCCATATTTTTTTATTCTCTCTAAGTCTAAACCTGTAAAAGAACACAAAAAACACAGAAAATAATAAAATCCATCATATTTAAATAACATCAATTCATTAACACACTATAAGAATAAGATTACATTTGGTTGACAATAAATAATGCACTATCAAATTTATGAAAAACAATATTTATATATAACAAATAATTAATTTTTAATTTACGGATTTTTTTTTTTTAAATTCAAGTTTAACCATAGATTAGTAGGTTTTGATCCCAAACCTATAAATCTATGGTCTATTATATCATACATATATAACATATGTTATTTTAGAATTTTTAGGAAAATGCCTTTTGCTACAAAAATTGTGTTTAAAAATTACATTAGTGAAATAACCTACAAAAATCACACTATAAGATTGCATTTGTTTAACAAAAAATAATACATTATCAAATTTTTGAAAAAAATAATTATAAATAAAAAATAATTAATTTTGTTGGATTAATTAAAAATAATTTTTTTGAAAATTCAAGTTCAACCATTGATCAATGGTCTATTATATCATATATATAATATATATTTATTTTAGAATTTTTTTTTTCAGAAAAATGTCTATTTTTTACAAAAAGTGTCTTTAATCCATCAAATTCCACTTAAAGCTTGTTTTTATGCAATAAATTAGTAGATTTAACATCAAAATGTGTTAATCTATCATTTTATTACAAAAAGAATAAATCGAAAAGGAGTTTTAAGGAAAAAATCATATATTTTTATCTTTCGTAAAAAACCCTAAAATCTCTTCGTTCAATTCGGTCAAATCCATCAAAAACAAGTTTTTAATCTTCAAAACTTGTTTAAAATGGCACACAATAGTGTTTAGATGCAAAATTGGAAAAAAGAAACTGAGGGAAATCAGTGCTATGAGGGGAAAATGAGAGCAAAACGAAGAGGCCTTTCGGGCGGTTCATCTGACACCCATTTATATTAGGATCGTCCAATACTAAGTTAGATCAAATGATCCTAGAATGAATCAGATGATCCAAGGGAGGATCGGTTGGATCGGCTGATCCATCACCAGATACGTGTTTAAGGCGATCCACATGTAGAACCGGGATCGGACTAGGCTGATCCCAATCCGATACAATTGATCCTCACCCGGATCGGCCGATCTTTAGAACCATGATTGGGCTAGCTCAAACATGGGTCAATTAAGTCAAAAACATGTGGATCAGCCTTCACTTCAAACCAAAATTGGGAGAAAAATGTTGTAAAAGAAGTTGAGTCATGCTTGGTATTTTGACCATAACTTTTGACTCAAAATTCAGATAAAGGCAAGGCCGATGGCGTTGGAAAGAAGATTCAATTATCTACAAATTTGCATGTTATGATTTTTTTTCAAATTTGGATGATTTCAGGGTAAAAAATAGAAGACAAGGTCGAGAAAATTTAAAAGGACAAGAATGCTGTAAATTTGGAGATCTCTTAGCCTTTTTCACTTTTCTTCTATAAAAGAGGTGTCTATGCACAAATTGATCACTTCTCCTCTCTTATCCTATATTTTCTTAGGTTTTTAGTCTTTTTCTTTGATGGCTTGTATTGAAAGGATGCTTGATTAAAGGCCCGACTAAGGTTAAAGGAGAAGTTTGATACTTTATAATGTAATTTTGGGTTAACAAATAAGTTTTAATGCAATTTTTTTTTAGTTGAATGTTCTAAGTCTATTATTTTTTCTTTAATGTTACAAAATCGACATTTTCTTTGATTCAATGTGATTTTCGAATACATTGAATGTTGAGAAAATCCTTGACTTGTGAGCAAGTGTATAACCGTTTTTCATTCAACTATGCAATTATTTTCTTATGTAAATTATTATTATTATTTTTTAAAATTTAACGTTGTGATCTTCCGGTTAGATAGAATCATCATTTGATTCTAACTATAATAAATTGATCCAAAATATATCATAAAGTATTGAATGGATCATTGAAATCTTTGTTTTTTTATTGTTTCTTTTATAACATTTAATTCTGCTTCATACTATGGTGTGGAAAACCATTGATCTTTTTTCTTTCTTCTCCTTTTTCTTTCATCTGTAATCTTTGTTTTTGTTTCATAAGTCAATTCTTTTAGATTTAATCTTGTAATGTACTACAAAACTTGTATACTTGCAAGTAAAACTACCATGAATTTTGGTTCATTAAGTTGGATGATTAGTCTAGACGTATCAAGTTTTTGGCTCCATTAACGGGGATTGCAACGTGTGACGAGAACACTGATTACTATATATATATATATATTACTTTATTTTATTACTTTGTTCTTTATTTTCTGTTTTGGAGGAATCAATATTTGAATATGGTTTGAGGATGAAAACATGATAAATCTAATCTACCTTTGTTCAATCTTGTTGTGCTATTAGAAATAAATATTTTTTTTTCTTTTTAAGATCTTTGGTGTATAAGGTCTTGTATTTCAAGTATAATCTTGTTTCAAGGAAATCTCTAATTTTCATCTCTCATCTGAGGCTTGAGAATACGCACCCCTACCGAAAGAAGCCACAAAAAATTTGAGATTTGACTTATAAACACTTGAATTAATATTCTTGGATCTTTTTTTTTTTTTTTTTTTTTTAATTTTTGGAAATTGCGAATATAAATATTAAGCATTTAACAAGATGAAAGAAGGCCCTTGGCCGCCAATTGATCAAGCAGTGCATAAAGTTTCGTGGAAATTTTTTTTCCTTTCTCTTAAGCCTTGATAAACTCTTTAGGTAACTTCGTTCCACTACCTTGTTGTTTTTCTTTTTAGACATGTTGAATTAGGATTGCATCAACTTACAATCTAGTGGGAAGCTCGGCATATACATTTCGGTAGATTTGTATCTAGTCTATAACCTATTAAGATAAATTGTTTGAATAAAAGACTTTTAGGTTGTGCATGCATTGTGATTGATAATCCTAGACTTTCCGACATTTTAGGTGTTATTTGTTTTTAGAATTTTATTTTTTATTTTATTTTTTTATGAGCACATGACAATGTGGTTAAGCAGGCCGCTTGAGAAAAATAGACTATATGGTTGAAGATTTTGAAAATATTTATTTATCTGACACTATGTCTGACGATGGAAGTAAATATGGGGAAAATAGAATTTTAAATGACCCTCCAATGAGAACCTTGCATGAATATTTGCAACCAACAAGAACAAGTTTTCCATCTTGTATGGTTTGTCCTACAAATGTTGGCATATTTGGCTTAAAACCGGGAGTAATTCAATTACTTCCCAAGTTCCATGGCTTAGATTCAGGAAACCCTTATCTCCACTTGAAAGAGTTTGAGGAAACTTGTGCAACCTTGCATAACTAAAATATTAATAGTGATGTGGTTAAATTAAAATTGTTTCCTTTCTCTTTGAAGGAAAAGGCTAAGAATTATCTAAATTCTCTGACACCAAGATCTACTGGTGCATGGTAAGAAATGCAAAGAGAATTCTTAAAAAAATTCTTCTCGATCCATAGGACTAATACTCTTAGAAGGAATATCATGTTTTTTCACACAAAAAAAATGAGACTTTTTTCCAATGTTGGGAACGTTTTAAAGAATTATTAATTTGCCCTCACCTTGGCTATGAAATTTGGTACACAATCAGTTTCTTTTATGAAGGTTTAACTTCTTAAATGCACCAGTTCGTAGAGATGATGTGTAATGGTGAGTTTTTAAATAAAGACCCTAAAAAGGCTTGGGATTATTTTGATCAATTAGCTGAAAATGCCTAGTCTTAGGACACCATAGATCGATCTGACCAAACCTAATGCCATGGCTAAGGGAGGTATGTGCTACCTTAGAGAAGAGGATGATGTAATTGCCAAGATAGCTAGCTTGCTAAGTTGGTAAGGTTTGTAGTTGTTGTACCATAGACTTGGGTTCAAAATCCTTCTCCTCTTTACCTATTAAAAAAAAATCAATCAAATCCAATGAAAAAGTAGGAAACATTTGTAGAATTTGTGAGACTAATGGACACCAAACTCAGGATTGTCCAACAATCCCAGCTTATTAAGAGGTGTTACATGAACAAGAAAATTCCATCAATGCCTATAAAAGACCTATTTCTTTTTCTTATTCAAAAACTTTCAATGCCAATTGGAGGAATCATCCAACTTTTCAAGGGCCTTCCACTTTTACTTCTTATGTGTCTCCACATAAGAGGTCTCTTGAGGACACGTTGCAAACATTCATGCAAGGTCAAGCTAATATTAATAATCAGACAATGCAAGCCATCACTGATATGAAGAATTCTATCAATAAATTGACTTTTGCATTGAGCATTTAAAAAAAGAACAAGTTTCTTACTCAACCTCAACCAAATCCTAAAGGTCAATTTGAGGTAAGTAATTCTTCTAATCTTCAAGAGGAACATGTCAAGTCAAATCACAACTCTATAAAGTGGAAAATAATTAACAAAAATACTCCAAAGAAGATTAATAAACTTGAAGAATCTTTGGAATTGAAGAGTGACGATGAGTTTAACAAGTCCAAGTCTGATATAGCATTACAAAGTTCGATACTTGCTCCTTTTCCCCAAAGATTACAACCTCATAAAAAAATGGGTGCAAAATACAAATATTCTTGAAAATTTCAAGCAAGTAAAGATCAACATCTCTTTGTTGGATGTCATCAAACAAATTTCATCATATGCCAAGTTTTTAAAAGATTTATGTACAATTAAGCGTAAGCTGAATGTATAGAAAAAGGCTTTCTTGATAGAACAAGTAAGTGCAATCATTCAACATAATACCCCGCCAAAATACAAAGATCCAGGGTGCCTAACGATATCTTGTATTATTGAAAACTTTCGGATAAAATAAGCTTTGTTTGATCTTGAGGCTAGTGTTAACCTTCTAACTTACTTGGTGTATAAGCAGTTGGGTCTTGGTGAACTTAAACCCACCACGATAACTCTACAACTTACTGACTGTTCAATAAAAATACCGAGAGGGATAGTTGAGGATGCGTTTGTCTAAGTAGACAAATTTTACTTTTCTGTTGATTTTATTGTTTTGGACACACAATCTATGTTGAATGCATGCACCCAAATTCCTATTATTTTAGGTTGCCCGTTCCTTGCAACTTCCAATGCTTTGATAAATTGTAGGAATGGTATCATGAAATTCTCTTTCGTCAATATGACTTTGGAATTAGATATTTTTAACATTTGCAAACAACCTGGGGGTGTTGATGATGTGCATGAAGTAAATTTTGTTGAGACCGTTGTGTAAGACCTACTTTTACCATCACTTTTCTTTGATCCTCTCAAGGCTTGTTTAGGTTACTTTAATGATAATTGTATAATTAGTTTTATAAATTCTTTGTTAAAATCTACTCCATTGTTGGATACTAACAAGTGGACATGTTTTGAGGATTTACCACCTTGTGATATCCCACCCACCAAAATTATTTTTTTTTGTTGATAAAATGTATGTATAGGTTTATTCTTTTAATTTTTGTTTGGTGTACATTATTTTGTTCTTTTTTTATTTTTGTTTGGGGTATATTAGTTTATTTTCTATCCATATAGTGTTTTCTTGCACCCTCCCCTTTTTTCTGACTTCTCAATATTTATGATACTTCATTGTTGAAACATTAAGGACAATGTTCAATTTAGGTTGGGTGTGTGGATTGTGCTTTAGTGTTAGGATAATTTATGTTAATAGTATTGACTAAAACTCTTATTTTCTCTGGATTTCCCAATAAAAAAAAGGCATTTGTTTAAAAAAAAATTCATTAACTATTTTTTTATGTTTATTAAATTCTATTAAGAAGGCACAAGGTGAAAAGTTTAATCAACCAAATTCTAATGATTTTGATTTTGAGTCATTGTTATTGACTCTTAATTAGTGAATTTAAAAAATAGGTGATCTTGTGAAATATCACTACACATCTGACTGATTTCTAAAGCTTATGTTGAATTTAGTAGTTATTGAACTAATGATTGCCTAGAGTGTTTATGGAAACCAAGTCCAATGAACTTTGATTGTCTTGTTCATTTTGTTGGCTGGGAAAGAAGAAAAACAGACCTGAGTATAAATACGCTTTAGAAAGCAACCAATGAATTAGACCGAGTACATTGAAAAGGACTACCTATTTATTTTATATAAAAAAAAATGAAGTGTTAAATATGATGAACTGTCAAAAAGACAAAGTAAAGTAAAAGAAAATGTTGACAGTTTAATATTTCTTTAAAAAAAAATAATAGGATGAAAGCTGTCGATGTAAAAATGCAAGCAAATTGGAATATCACAGATAAAGCCAATGAGATATTAAAGTGAACATCCAAACTGATTGTTAACTTAAATAGGTAGTTTAGTTTAGAGTTGGATCCTTTGGCTAATCCAATCATCTCTTTGGTGATTAGGAGTTCATCTCTACTTTTGGATACTAAGGCTGTGTTTGGTAACTCTCCTGAGAATGCATTCTCGTTGCTTTCGTTCCCAAGATTCCAAAATAGGTGAAAATGG
>JAOXJP010035204.1:0-16648 GCA_025762735.1 Platanus orientalis
CTTTTGACCATTTGGGATGGTTCTAATCCAATGGACATACACATTTTCGTCCAATATAAAAGGAAAAGAACTTAAATGAGCTAGGTAATGATCATGATCAAAATCACTACTCTCTTGCTGTAGAATTGGGAAATTATTTGAGAGATTCAACTCTCCATTCTTTGGAAATTTCTCCATGCTTAGATAAAAAATCATCACCCAAAAAGGACCATTGCCTTCTTCCACCTTGTTCTAATTAAGACAAATATTCAAGTGGAAGAAATCAAGGGTTGCATAAACCCTTGTGAAGAAAGGTGGGTTTGATAATCATATTGTGCTCAAGGAGGAGCAACCCATCAAGTTTGACTCTCTAACTTGAAAAGCTAACCAAGAAGCAATTGGGGATCCATAGTCAAACCAAGCTCAAGGAGGAGCAACCCCAAGTTGTGTTATCAAGGCAACATCAACCTTCCAAGAGGTAAACACTTGTCCTTAAACTTTGATTAAAGTTGTTGAGACCTCTCCCGCCGGAGACACTAGTAATGTAGATCTAAATTTCTTCCGCTGGAGACACTGGAAGAGTAAACCATAGACCACACACCCACCGGAGACACCGGGTGTAGCTTGTTCAATAAGTAGATTAGGCTCTTTGATAATTTTAGTCTTGATTATAATAGTGCCAATCTTAATAAAATTATTTGGCTTTGTGGTGATCTTTTGAGAGTGGATGTAAGTCGTTGTGCTGAACCACTATACATCTTGTGTAATTTGTATTTGCTTGTGGTTGGTTATACATTCCCCATCTATTTTGTCAAAAATTGCACACATTGATTCATCACACTTGCAATACAATTGAGCACACTTTTACACGAGATCACAATCCAATTGCAATTAAATATTGAGATTATTTAGAATAAATTAAACATCAATTGAACTTGGGGTAATTGAAAAGATTTTTAAAATATCCTATTCGCCACCCCTCTAGGATCTCAACATAGGAATTTCATCAATTTCCTACCTCTGTGCATAATTTTAGAATTTTTCAGAAACCCTAAGGGGCTCAAAACCTAAGGCGTCAAGGGTAAATTCAGGCGTTAAGATCTAGGACCCACCCCAGGGAGCCCTGATTTTTCCTAAACATGTTCTCAGGCTTCCACAACCCTCTGAAGTCTAACCCCGTGCTCAGGCACCTCTATGGGCCTTGATTTCTCCCTCAACGCCTGAATTTAATTTCAGGCATTAGGGTGGACTTTAGGCATTAAGCCTATGTTAAAAATCATATTTTCAAAACTTGTCTAAGTGTGTCTGTGACCTAGGGCTAGCTTAGAGACCTAGGAGAAATCCACCCCTCTAGGCCCCACAAGTGTGGCCCAAAACCCAAGGCTGGTTGTTGATTTCAGCACCTAACACTAGAATTTTTCCTGAATTAAATTTAGGAGTGGAAGATTTAGGCGTCAGACTAAAAGTTAGGTGTTAAGCCTATATAGGATGATCATTTTTTCCTCTTTTGGAGGACAAATTTTTACCCCATGGGGATCCCACCTTCAGGTATTAGCCCTTCTAACACTAGAAAATCCTCCTCTACCCTTTCATCAAGGTCCCACAACCCCAGCAAGACCCATGTAAATGCTAGAACAACTCATACCAAGTTGTTGATCTAATCAACATCCAATGCCTAAAAATTTAGGCATTGGCTTTAAAATTCAGGCATTAAGCCTATGTTAAATGACTAAACTGCCAGCTTCTAGGGGGTATATCTTTGTACCCATAAAGGTCTAGATCCCTAGGGTTACACAGTGCAATCCTATAGAACACCATCTATCCCTACCCAAGGGTCCCATGACATTAGGCCTCACAGAAATATTCAAACAAATTAGGTTAAAATGTTGATCTGGTCAGCTCTTAATGCCTGAATTTCACCCTAGATTTAAATTCAAGCATTGAACATTCAGTCATGAGGTTAACATTCAGGTGTTAAGCTTGAGACATAGAAAAATACAAAATTTTATCTTTTCTCCCCTTTTGTGTCTGGGTTAAGTCCAACCCTAAAATTAGTAAATGGACATTTAAGAGGGGTCTATCAGCCCCCCCCCAAAAAAAAAAACCATAAACTCGAGGGGTTCTCCTGTTAATCAAAAGGATTGTTTCTGAAATTTTTAAAAGCTAACACCTGAATTTTCCCTAGATTGAATTCAGGCATTGGAAGTAAATTCAGGCACTAAGCTTGAGAAAATTATAGAAACTAGCATTTCTCACATTTCACAAACATGGACTTTAATCTAATTTAGAAACATGTATGAATGAGAGAAGCCACCCTGAAAAGGTAGGTATTTGGGGTGCCTAACACCTTCCTCAAATGTAACTAAACAACTTACCCTCAATCTTAAGGACTCAGACCAGTCTTAGGAGTTAAACCCCTATACCTACAGGTCTAGACTTCTCCTCTTCCCTAAAGATGAGAACCAATGTCCAACTCCATCCGTTAACCCCAAGTTGGTGGCGACTCCCAAAAAATCCTAACCTAAGGGCTAACAACCTTTACATACCAGCATCGGGACAAAGTGTGGCCCGAAACCATGGAGGGGTGGGGGAATCCAAACCCCCCAGACCTTGAAGTCCATTGTGATCTTTTCAGGGACCATGAAACTAACCATTTCCTGCTTCTAGTCCCATTGTTTCAGCTCTGGTTTAAAATTGAGACCGGTTAATAATTGGCTATTTTCTACCCTAGAGGTAGTTTCCTAACCCCTTCTCAAGGTTAAACCTCATCTTGGCCATCATCTTGAATTTTGGGGAAAGGACCTCTACTTTCTTCTTTTATTTTGTCGCCTCTTTTTTGGTGCAGACCATCTAAGACTGATAAGATGTGTAGGTATTCGGTGTCTATAGATTTTGTACCTATAAAAATATTTGCCCGCTGTGGTCAAAACATCCCTATTAGCTGGTAAGGTTATCACCTTATCCCTGAATGAATTTAACCTTTTGAAGGAGGGAAGAGGGTACAGATCCGGCTTAATAGATCCACAACCTCCCTAGCAGCATGGTGAATAATGAGGGGATGTTGAGCACTTAGAAGTGTACATTAAACATTCTTCCTTCCATGATAAGGGGTATATCGATCTCGCCTTGACCTTGTCTTACCATATTATCAAACGCCTTGATGTCACATGAGTTTGGATAGAGACTTTAAACTAGGATTAAGAGTGACTCCAATGTATTTATGGTGCATATGTTCAGTGTGGACCCATTATCCACCAAGATCAATGGAATGCACATGTCCTGATAGCGAGTTGAGACATACAGAGCTCTGTTGTGCACATCCCCTTACCAGATTTCTTCTTCTGCAAAAGAGATTACTCAGGGTACTACCACTCTTCCAACCATATTTTCTAGCCAGTCGGGGGTTATAGAAACATCCACAAAGGTTCTTCTGAAGATATTCAAGAACCTATCCCTATGGGGAGCAGATGTAACCAAAAGTCTTAGGATAAAAATGTTGGCTTGGGTTTTAACTAGCCGTTCCATTAAAAACAAGTGGGACTTGCGGATTGCTGTCTCAAAAACTTCATTTTCTTTTTCTCCTCATCTTCTCTGACCTTTTTTATTCTGTTATTTCTTGTTCTATTTCTTCTTGATGTTTCTTCTCTTTCTCTAAACCCAACACTATTATTTCCTTCCCTTGGGTAGAATACTAGCGCATATTTGTAATGGCCGGTTCTGTGATTCTTCCTGATCGGGTAATGAGACCAATGAGGTTTGCAACCTCGTCTACTGATAAACTCAGGTGAGACTCGCCTAATCCATCCCCATAGTGATAGGGAACCCTATTGTATTCATATAGTACAGTGGGTGGTGGGGGAATATTCACAATAGGAGGTACAATTATGGATGGTGGTGGATGGGGTATAGATGGGGAAAAGGTATATAAGGATGGTGGAAATGTTTCTAGAGATGGAGGAGGAATGTAGTAAGATTGTGTATGTGGGGAGTAATAGGTTAATGATTCAGCCATTATGGGAACTTCAAGCTCATCATCTGATGGGAGTAGTGAAAGGGCCTCTTCTTCTAGGGTGTTCCATAGGACCAAAATCTCTTTAGTGGTAAGTTCTATTGGATCAAAAGGGGTTAGATAAAGTACATTATCATCTTCGGAGAGGATTATTGTGGGTTTGGCATCACTAATTTTGGTGATAAAGATTGCTAGATTGAATTCATAATTTTCCACTTCTATCATATTAGTCCCTTTGGATGGTGAGTGTGATGGGAGTGGGTTTTAGAGGATGTTGGAGTTAGGAGGTGGGTTGCTTGGTGGGGGACCAAAAGATACCTTCCCTTCCTCAATGAGGTCTTGGATATAATGCTTTAAGATGAAGCACCTATCTATAGGATGACCAGGTGTCTGATGGAATAGACAGTGTTCATTCACATCATACCTTAGGGGTAATGGCTGAGGAGGGGGTCTAGGCTCGAAAAGGTGTAAAAGCCCCTTACTCACAAGATAGTCCATGATGAACTTGTATAAGTAAAGTACTGGGGAGAATTTTCTTCTTTTTCTATCCTCAAATGAGATGGACATAAACCTTGGTTGTGGCTTTGACTATATATCAAAAGGCAGTTGTATTGTAGTTAGGAAACTTACAAATTGTTGATGGTTGTAACCATTACTCTATACGGGTTGGGTAATCTCAATTGTCTGCACAGCATTACTCTCAGGGCAAGTTAATGTGACTTTTTTGGGGACTATCCGGCTTAAGCTAAGGGAAATTGGGGCTGCTTCTATAACTAGGCCAGCCCTGATGGCTAACTGGATATGAGTGGCCTTGTTAATGACCTCATCAAAATTTTATATAGAGGTTATGAGAAGCAATAATTGATAAGTCGAGCGCAGGGTTTTTAAGAAGGTGGAGATCATATCTTCTTCTAACATTAGATGACTTAGGTTTGAAATTCTTTGCCTCCATCAGTAGGCATAGTCCCTGATACCTTCATTATCATAAGGGTGCATCCCCTCAATCTCCTCTCTAGTAGGCAACATTTTGAGGTTGAATCGAAAATGATCAATGAAGGCCCTGGTCAAAGTCCTTTAGGTGCCTACATCCCTCTTACCCTATCCTGTGAACCACTTGGCCAGATCCTTCTCCAAACGTCTTGGAAATATTTATACTAGAACTTGATCATCTCGTCCCCACTGGAACATGGCATTGCAGTATATCTTTAGATACATCTTAGGGAAACCGGTTCCATCGTTCTTCTTCATGTTAGGCATTTGGAAGTTACTTCACAAGTCATCACTTGGATATAGACACAAGTCTTCAAAGTCCATGTTCAATGGGAATTGTCCCCCTTTTAAAAATTCAATTTCACTAGCCATTTTGGCTAGTCTAGTCTCAGTTTCATTTGAATGTGAAGAGACTGAGACTTCCTTCCCTCTTCAGCTCTATGACCCTAATATGTACTATTCTTCCATGTCTGCTATGGATTGGTGTGGGCCTTGGACATGGGTAGTAGTGCAGCTAGGGGCTATGGTGAAAATTCATGAATTTTCCTAGGACCTAGCAAAATTTGAGTTATGGGACTGTTTTAATAAAGACTCAAGGAAGAGATACTGGCTCTGTGAATGGTTTACGGGCCCTCCAGTTTGGTTAAGGTACGCATGGAGTACCTTTCCAAATTTTGTGGTGGTTCACCCTTGACTTTAGGGAGGGATGGATATTTGAGTTTGTGTCAGTGGGGGGGTTTATGAAGAGGAAGAGGAAGATGCTCCATGCTTGGACAAGAAGGCTTCTAGAAACTTCTCCAACTCAGCCTTTTGCCGCAGTGTCAACTAATCGCAATGATCAACCTGAGAATTTAGAGAAGTTTTAGTTGAACTCTCAGGATTTGTGGAAGATGGGATGCCGGTTGTCAGTGGAGTTCCTCTTGCCATGGTGGTCTAGAATTGTGCCTTCTTCTTTTTCTATAGCCTAGTCTCGGGAGGTGTTATCTTGTTTTTTTTTTCGACACTAAGAAGAATATATCATTTTATCTGAGAATTTGAATTTTAACTATGCATATACTTCAGCCAGAAATATTTAGACAAATGGTAGATCACACAAGTGAATTCATGTCCAATTATCAAATCATAATTTTGAGAAAAGCAAAAATTCCTTTATTACATATATAGCATAAATGGTTACAAGAAAAGGTACGTCGACCTTTTATAAAAAGTTGAAAATAATGTATAGCTTAGAGTCTTGGGACTTTAGGAGGGGGCGGTGGGGCTCCTACTGGTTCATAGCCTAGAGGAAAGACTTGCTCGTGCAAGTTCTAAGCCCACTCTAGCCTCTAGTGAGTTTGCAAAAAGACTATACTGTTGCTGCTCCGAGTTCGGTGTCATGATTAGTGTGTGAGGCCCTTACATCATTAAGTTCACCCCTTAATGTATTGACAAGCTCAGTCAAAGTGTTGTTTACTTCATGATGATTATCCCTTGAAACTTCAACCTTAACACGAATGGTAAATTCGGTTTTGAGGGATGCCTGAGTGGTCTTGAGATTTACACGAGTGTTCTCAAGGGATGCATGAGTCTGATGATGTAGAGCTTGCTCATATACAAGATCTCAAAGTGCTTTTTGTAATCTTAACTTAATCTGGGATGGCCCACTTTGTGAAGCGAAGGGTGCATCTAATTAGATTTTCTTATTTTGAAGATTAGCAATCGATGTTGCCAATGATGCTGATATGAAGTTGTGAATCCACAATTCATAGGGAGATGATATCTCGGGTGTTTTGATGGACCAAGTAACATGAGGATGTGAACTATCCCAAAGTGTAGCTAATTGAGACCAGACCTGATGAGGTGTCTTGTAATCAAGCTTGTGGACATCACCATAAAATGTAGTGAAGTCAAACAAATCTTGATGAAGAGTGAATTGATAAAGCACTCAAACTGGTACATAGGGTGTACTCTGATAAAGCCCTATAAGAATTATGTATTTACGGTTTTCTAAAAATAGATGTGGGTAATGAGCTTTATACCATTTGGCTTGCCAAATGATATGTTCAGAAGGTAAACTAGCAAAAAGTCCTTGGTATTCTATCATTGTTATTTTTCCTGAAGGAGCTTGAACTGAAATTACTTGACGAGGAATGGATGAAGGTAGCGAAGAGATATGTCTGCAAAGACAAAATTACAGGAAAGTTGGGAAATTATATAATCGGTCATTGCGTTGTCAAGCATAATGAGATAAGCTAGATATGGTCTCCACAATGATCATAGGGGCTAAATTCTTCCCCTCAAAGAGCTGTCCTAAAATGCTACACAAGACCCCGCAAATATGATGTTGACTACGGGATAAACGGAGCTGACCCAGGACTGTTAGAGTTGTTGATGTATGTCAATCCCATGGTCAAATGTGTAGTGGTATTTATCTTGTAAGTGTCCTATACTCTCACAAGTTCAAAACATGAAGACAAGAAGGACCAAAGACTTGAAGAAGAAACTAGAAACTACCTCAGATTTGCCACACCAAGAAAGGTATAAAGCATACATTGTATATCATTTTAATACCTTAAATTCAATGCAGGCATGGTGATATGTCTCTCACAAAACCCAAAGGAAAAATGTCCAAGGATAGACCCCCATATAGTGCCAAAACCAAGTGCAGAAATTTTGGGAGCCACAATCAATTGCAAATCAAGCAATCAATTTTGATGCAATCAATTACGAATATCACAATTGATCGTGAGCAAAATTTGGGAGTAGACTGAGACTCTAGTGGTCAAAACCTATAGCCCACAATCGGTTACAGAACAAATTTGGACAAAAATTCCTAGACTCGAAATCGGTTTGGGATCTGACAATCAATTGCGAGCTTGAGTGTGAGCCCCAATCGATTGCAAGATCTACAATCAATTATGAGCCGCAATCAATTACAGATCAACTAATCGATTGCGAGGGGAAATTTAAAACACGAATCCCATGTGTGTTTTTCAAAATTTGAACCCCATTTTTCAAAATCTAAAGCTCAAAAGAGTTACCCATTTTCAAATATTCTAATCTAATGGTGTAGGGCATTCCTCACCCTTATAAAAGAGCAATTTGATCTTTTAAACCTAAGGGTTCAAGGGGATTAGAAGAGGGGAAAGAAAGAGGTTTTTGGGCGAGAAAAAGAACTCTACAAGCTCTACTCTCTCTACACTTTCATCTAATCTACCAAACTTCCAAAGGAGAAAAAGAGAGTCATTATCTCTCTCTTATGGCCACAAAGGAGGTTTCCTTTGCAAGAGAAGAGAGGAGGAAGGTCAAGGACATTTACTTCTACACTTCCTAGCATTCAACTTCAAGGTAGAGGTAAAGCTTTAACTTTATATCTTGGAGTTTGTTTCCATTCTAGTTAGTTTGTGGTTAGCTTTACATATTGTTTACTTAGACCACCACACTACTTGTGAATCCTTGGAGAAATCTTCTCTATGAGATATTTTTCTTCTTGTGCTTCACTTATATTTGCCTATTCTAGAGGTCATACTTATTTGTGTGATTTACTTGCATATTTTTCTTCACTAGAGGCATTCACACATTCCCTTAGTATTAAGTAGAGACCATACACTTGGCATATTTGGGTAGTTGAGAGCCACTCTCTACATTGGGACATTGCTTCCCCTACTTGACCGGATTGGCATATTTGGCTATTAAGAGCCACTACTTACATAGGGACACTGATTCCCTTAGTTGATTAGATTGGTATGCTTAGCTATTGAGAGCCACACTATATATTGGGACTTTGATTCCCATACTTGGACTTAAACTACCACATTTAGTTATTGAGAACCACCTTGGTATTTATACCATATTCCCTTAAGTTAACAATTGGAGACACTATGTGACAAATTATAAGTCCTTAGCTTGGAGACAACCAAGGTCGTGCTTTCCAGAGACACCAAGCACATAGCTTAAGGTTTGCCTATATACCTTATCTCTTGTGTCATCGGTCGGAGACACCGATTAACGGATTGTTAATTCTTGGCTAAGAGACAACCAAGGTCATGCTCACCAGAAACACCAAGCATGTAAATTAAGGTTTGCTCATTACCTTGTAATCATTGTAAAAAAATTGATTAATAAAATTGAGTAGTTGAAAGTGAACATAGGCCCTGATGTGGCCGAACCAGTATAAATCTTGTGTTATGGATTGATTGTGTGATTGCTTGTCTCTTTACTATTAAGCTTGTAGCTACCCTTGCACACTACATGTTTGATAATATTCTTGAGTAGACACTTTGTAACATACACACTTAGTTTAATTCTAAGAATACTAAAATTAAATTAAAATCAATCCTAACATCTCTAAAGGGGTTAAAGAAATTTAGAAATCCTATTCACCCCCTCTAGGATTACGCACTTAGCAATTTCAATTGGTATCAGAGCCTAGGTTGCTCATATAGGGCTTAACATCCTAAGTTAGATCTTAGAAGAATCCTAGAAGAAAACTAGACAACTAGAATCCTTAGATGGTCAAGGAAGAGTCTAGTATGTCGGTCTATACACCTCCATTCTTCAATGGAAGTGATTATGGCTATTGAAAATCTCGTATGAAGATTTTTTTAAATGTTATGGACTATAAAGTTTGGAGTTCTGTAGTGAAAGGCTACACCAAACCATCCACTCCCAAAAGCTCCTAAGGATTCACATGATGAAAGTGAATCCAAAAGTGGGGAAAAAGAATGTGAGGATGAGGAGAACATCCAAGCAGCCTTCAACAAACTCTATGAAGAAAATATAGAGTTAACCAAAACAATCAAGACATTAAAAAAGCAAACCACAAGTTTAACTCAAGAAAATGAAAATTTAAAAGAGAAAGAAAATGAGCTAAAAGGAAAAATTCATTCCTTAGAATTAAACCTTCACATTCCATCAATCTAAATGTCTAGTTGAGAAGGATGAGTTACTTAAGAAAAAATTCTAATTTCTTAAATAAAAATGAAGAACTAAAGAAAATAATAAGAGAGTTAGAATTGAAGTCTTTGTCTTCTAACCTAGGAGAAGAACATCAAAGTTTAAAAGACAATATAAACTTCCTAGAAAAGAGACTAAGTGAAGCAAAAACATTCCTCAAAATAGAAAAAATAAATAGGAATATAGAAAAGAGAAACTAGTTGAGGACAATAAAATCTTGTCCAACAAGACTCTAGAACTTGAACAAAAAGTCAAATCTTTATAAGATAACAAAAAGAGTCTTGACCTCAAATGCTCCGAATTGTCAAAATGATTAATTGATCTACTTGCTCAAGCAAATGAGCTAAAAGAGCATGAGAAGAAATATGTTAGTCTCTTTGCCCAAAGGAATGTAAATTCAAAGAAAATGAAAACATTGGGCAAAGAAGGAAGAGTAAGGCGAAATTTGGGATTTAGCTTCGAAAATACCCAACCTCCTACCCACATGAAAGGGTCAAAGAATACCTTTACAAAAGGAAAAAGTAAGGTCAATGTCTTTCCACAAGCCATGATGTATGGTGGAAGACGTTCTTCATTCAAGAACAAAACTTTTACTCATCATGAAAGAAGAAAAGAAGTACCTAGCCTATTAATAGGCTATGACTTCTAGAAATTATGGCTCAACTTCTAGAACACCTCCAATCACATGCCGCTATTGTAGATTGGACGACCATATAAGGTTTGGGTGCATCAAGAAGCAAAGGGACTTGCATGCCCAAAGTCCCCAAGAGTCTAGGAGAATAAACCAATCTCATTTCCAAAAAACTCAAGATGCAAGAAATCTAAAAAAGAAAAATCAATTTTTAAAACCCAAACATCATTTTCAAAGGAAAAAAGAAAATGATCCACCTAGTAGAGATCAAGATCCAAGAAAGATGGATCAAGAAGATTTGGGTGAAGAGATATGAACTCACATCCTATTTTGAAGTGAGGGCATGTCAAGATGATATCTTGACAATGGAGATGACCCAATAAAGGTCAGAGGAAAGAGGGCTTTAGATGATCCAAATTGGATATAAGCCCTATAAGTAGAATTGAAAGAATCCTAAGGGAATGGTTTTAAAAAGATCATAAAATATTATGTAGATGATCTTGGCTCAAGGAACAAAGCCAAACTAGCAACCAAGGAATATGTCTAAGTGAATGGCATCAACTTTGATTGAACACCTTGATAGGGAAGCATAAAAGGTGTTGTCAATTGTCCCAAGCATGTGTGGAGCCATGGTAGGTAAATCTTAATTCACATTCTTGGATTCCATTGTTTGAGTAAATGCAACTCAAAATCTTAAAAACATATGGAAAATTAGTCTACAATGTGTGCATGTGACTATTCATGATCTATTGTGCCTAATTGTTTATCATACGGATCATGATGGCATTGCTCTTATACAACATACATAATTATGTGTCCAAATCACTTTAGCACACTTGAAACATGTGTGTTCCATAGGAGTACATCTATAAACCGTTTTTAGTGATCTTATGCCTAGTTATGCACATCATTAGATCACTAGTGACATATTGATCTTCATTGGCATGTCCTTATATGTCACTTATGTCTTTATGACCTAACATGCATATTCTTATGCTTCAATGCATGAAATCTATTCTAATATGTACATATATGCAATGTTCATTGATCTTAATCCATAATACATGACTAGCATTATGGATAATTCCTATCTAGGACCTATATATTTATCTAGATCACTTAGTCCACCTATATTCTTCCCGTTGTCAATTCATAACAACAAACTAAGAGAGAAAAGAATATGAGGAAGGAAAACCTCATAAGAGATATGGAATTGAAAGGAGTCCTTAGAGTACCTTAAGAAAATCAAAGAGCTTAAGGAAGACAAGAGGAAGTCACTTTCCATGCTAGCGCAAGAAAATGACAAATTTGATAAGATGTTCTCTATGGGAAGAGATCATGAGGACATGAGAGGACTTGGATCCAATTCCAATGTCAATCGCACTTTCTCCTCACAAAAGACTAAGAATATCTTTGTGAAAGCCATGAGAAATGCTAATGCACAAGCCTCCCATAAGGGCAAAGTGAAAGTGTCTTCTCAAGGACCATCACAAAGGTCCTATGGGGTAGAAAAGAAAGAAAACATTTCATTCAAGGGAAATGCACCCTTTAAGCAATGTAAGGTTTTTGGACTTGTCCTCCATCTTCTTGGACTTGTCTTTCTTTTCTTACAATACCTTGTATAAACCCTATTGTATTAATAAATCTTTCACCCATCTTTGCCAAAGAGTGAAACTATAATTTCCATAAGATGTTTCTATAGAAAACTGACTAAGGAACCCTTTATTGTTATCATAAATCAACTCAATATTTTTTAGAAAATAACCATTTGAATAAAAATATTTTTACTCACCAGTATGCTCCTTTTCCTTCCAAACATGAACCAAAAGCTTTGTTACAACGTAAACAACCCTGATCTTCCATGTTATGAGATACGTGCCTAAAACACTCACGATCTATGTAAGAGTATGAAAGTAGAAAAGAAATCAATAAACACATACAAGATGAGGATTTTACATGGTTCAGTCAATATGCCTACATCCACGGGGATATCCATTCTTCACTATATGAGAAAAGTAAAAGATGTACAAAGCTCTCTTGCTCAAGCTCTCATCTTAGAGCCCAAGCCCTTAACAATATTACACCCTTATCTTTTACTTCTCTCAACCCTGTAAAAAACCCTTTCCTCTCACTATAGAGATCCCTAATAAAAACTCTAATTCTTCCTTATGTAAATAATATTTTTCTTTTTATCGCTACGATTATTTATGGAATGAGGAAACTCTTTTTTTTTTCTCCCTTATTACATGTTTTGGATTTTGGAGTTTTCCCCTTCTTTTTTCTTTCTTTTGGGGCCTATGGAGAGAACACCCCCACATTTTAGCAAAAACTTCTTAAAGGAGTCATTTTTTGGCTGAAAATTTGCCAAAAACCCAACATAACTTGGGTGAGTTTCCCTACAATCTACATGTGAGAGAGAATTGAAAATACACCAAGACAAAACCTATTTGATGCATTAGAAAAGGTAGAATTTTACCATTCTAACCATTGAGGTATAGGCCTTGTAAACCAAACTATTGTCTTTACATATGGAAATATTCGATGTTGGGACTTTAGGACTTTCAGGTACCAACTCACTGGTATGTTAGTCATAGAATTTACAAACCATGACAACAACGACCGAATTTTCGAAGACCATCATTGCCTTAACACGTTCCACCTAGAGAAGTCCAAAGGTATGTTTAAAGCATGCATCCAAAAACCAGAAAATCATGATATGATACATCAAAGAAACTTTCAACCTTATATTATAGATTCTGACATCTCTATGATATTACCTTCATTTCCTCTAATTAACTCCGAACGACTTGATTCTTTTATCGTTTGAAAACTCACTCTCATATCTTAAATAAAACAAGAATCTAGATGGTTTGTACTTGATTCGACTGCACATGATTAAGACCAAGCTCATGGTTCTTCATATGGTTCTCATTAGGCCCTGTAGTATGGTATTTCAACCATAACTCAACCAAACAATTGCAAAATTTTTAATTTTTGTCTCATTAGTAATTTGACTCAGAGAGCTTTCCATCGAGGCACAAATTAGGTCATTTGGACTTGATTTGACTTCACATATGTCAGTCAAAGTCCTGGTTCTTCTCTGCCACCCGTTAGGCATTGATATTGCAAAGGTATTATGGCCATAACTAAGGCAATTCAACTCCGAAATGCATGGTTTTTGCCTCATTAGAAAGATAACTTGAAGAGTTTTCCATTAAGACAAAACCTAGATCATTCGGACTAGATTTGCCTATTCAGAGATAAGCCTCAATCTACGTAACGGGTTAGGTTATGTGATCTAAACAAACACTACTTCCTGAATCATCTATGGATTTTTGCTCACCATTTGAATGCCCATATATGAAGAAGAGAGTATGAAACAACCTATCTAATAACATGCATGAGAATTACCCAGATGCACAACATTAAAACAATGAGAAAAGAAATAAGAAACAAAGATTAAGATGTTGATCATGATATTATGAAACGCAATAATATTCAATCCTGAAAAGAAAAAAAAAACCTAAAACTATAATAGAAAGATTTTAAAATATTGCTTTTACATTCAGATACGAGATAAAAAGAGCGATGAGGAAACATACCTCCTCACTTGTTGCACAAGTAGGCTGTCGCAAACCTTTCTCTTGAATTGAAATGTTTAACCTAAATTAGATGATAGAAAGAGAGAAGAAAGAAAGATGGGAGAAATGGGACGTTTTTGGTTGGGCTTTAGGTTGAAAGAACTTGTTAAAGTAAGTTGGAGTGGATGGCTTGGGAGAGAGGTAGGGGCATCCAAAGTTGCTGGTCTCAAAATTTGAACCTCTATCTTTACCTAAACTCCCAAAACTCCCCCCCCCCCCAAAGAAAAAAAAGAAAAAAAAAAAGAAGCCTTTTTTCCTTCTTGTTTTACCTTTTGTAGTTTCCTCTTTAGCGGGCTGGTTAAACCAATCAATCAAGTCATCTTCCTAAAAAATTCTCCCTCTTTTTATGGCATTTTCCCAACTAAAACTCCTCTTAGGCCAAACCTTAAGCCAGGTTCATGATTCCATTTAGTTGTAGCCAGTAATTTTATACCTTTTACCTTATTTATTCTTTTTGGTATTGGCTAACATGTTGTATGTGGAGCAGCCACATCACCCTATTACTACCCCATTTCCGACTTTCCTAATATTGCCATACATGTGGCTTGTAATGGAAGAGACACCTAACCATATTACCTATTATTGGTTGCCAATCAAGCCCATTTGAAAAAATGATGACAACCCTTGAAAATGAATCCAGATCTACTGGATTAGTTTATCTGCTGAGTAGCCAACCAAAACATCCCATGTAATTTATTCATTAATTTAAGAAGAATACTCTTTAATTCAAATGCTGATAGTTTTCATTTAATTTAAATAATTTTTTTATATTACTAAAATGTGAAAATCAAAACTACAGCTCCTAATAAAAAAAACCTGCATGCCATGCTACGTGTCTTCCTCCCACCTCAAGCTAGATAAAACCAGGGCTTAAGAGAAAGAAACAAATTATTTGTTGAATTGAAAATTGGCAAGTCAGGTGCGTTGTGAGTGACGTGATTATCAATAGCCATCATCCAATTTCACACACGCTGCTGCTGGAGAGAGAGAAATTTCATTTTGGTTTTCTTAGTTTATAATATAAAAGAACTTATTTAAACAAACATGTCATATTAATTATAGAATCTTCTTAATTTAATGTATGGATTATGTGGCATTTTCTGGTTGGCTACCCAGCTCACGACTCATCTTCTTCTTACTTGTGAGTAAGGTGAATATCACCTTGGACAAATTTTGGGGCTAAATGGGGCAACTTGGAGGGTTTTCCAACTAGACATGTAAGCCACATTGTCTTAGCTAAAATGTTCCATAGAGCAAACAGGTTACCAAATGAGGGGGTGTCATTTGTCATCTTTTTGGTACTCATTTTAGGCTAATATTGGCCACATGTGTGGTGGTTTTGGGATCCCAAATTTCAACAAATTAATGTGTTAATAGGGCTCATGTTTAGTCAACATCTAGGTGGGTACTGAGCCTTTTAAAAAACTAGTTTGCTTTATTTAAACTAAACCTTGGTCACAATGCAAGCTAGTCATAGGGTCAAGTCGGGTTGAAGTTGTACTTGATCATGGCTAGTTAACTTAAACTATAGTAAATCTGGTCCGGTGCTAAGGTTAGGGTTAGACCATGTTGAAATTGATCCTTTTCTGCTCTTGGAACTAGTCTTAGGATAAAACTTGATTTAGGGTTAAGCTTGGGCTGTATTTTGGGCTTGAACTAAACTTAGTGTTAATTCTAGATTGGGTTTAGCATTTGACCCCAAAGTTAGACCAAAACTAGGGTTAACCTGGATCAGATTTGGGACCATACTTGGGAATAGAATTTGGGTTAGACCAAGATTTGGCTTGAGATCAGATTTTTTGGGCCAGACTTACACTAGGTCTAGTATTAGAGATGGACCTAAGGTTTTAAAGTTGGACAAAGGTTGTCATGCCCTGAAACCCACACGTGAAGATTGGAGTAATAATGCGGAAGCACATGTACATGGCGTCACAGATCTCGGAGTGTGATATTATCATTTCCTTGCGGAAGGAGTTTCTTACTTACTTATCTTACTTATTTGCAACGTATATTGTTTGTTCATTCTTTTGTTTAATTAATTATCCTCATTTACCAAACATTTGCAGCGAAAAATATAATCATACGAAACATACATTATTATCAATTGCAATGGAAGATTTCATCATGTATACTAAACTACACAGTGGAAAGTAACCAGTAGCACCAAAAATCTGTATCAAATAAACTGCTAAACTCCAAACTAAGTATATCCATGAACATCCAAATAGTAATATCAATAGTCATCCAACTAGCCAACATACTATAGAAGTTTAGTCCAAGAATGGAGAAAATGATTCACACACATTTCTATTAGAATATGACGTATAAATATAGATTTGAGAAACTTAAATTACTCCTAAACTTATGCTAATGTATAACAACATATATGAAAATATAGGAAAGTATGAGCTGTACAGATTTCCTAAATTAGCTGATAGTATGAGCTGTACATATTTCCTAAAC
>JAOXJP010035215.1:0-16647 GCA_025762735.1 Platanus orientalis
GTTACATTTTTTTATGATAAATGAATATTGATTACAGTTTTGAAAGGTTTCCTTAACATAATAGATAACCTTTAAAAAATTTTAAAAATGTTATTATTATGCCTAAAATATATATTATTTCTGTTCTCTTATTAATTATCTCTCACGTTCATTCTCTCTAATGGCTTTCTCCTAAATTATCTTTTATATTAATTTTATTCTATTTTTTCAATGTTTTGACTTCTTTTTCTTTTTTCTCAAAGCACTTCATCTTTCTCTCTCTCTTTAATACCTCCCTCCTTCATTTTTCTTCTTCTATTTCTCTCTCATAACCTCTCTTCCCCTTTTACTCTCTCTGCATATGAAATGCAAGTGCAAGAAAATCTAATTATCTATATTCTCTTTATAAGAACAAACTTAATGGTTTTAACCAAATTCTTTGATTCTATTTATGTACATTTTTCATTTTTAGCGATTGCTATATCAATTTTAGAGTTTTTTTTATAATGGAATTGAATGATGTAATTGAACATCATTGTTATCCTATACAGGTCTTTGTAACAACCTGGCATATGGGTACTCAAATAACTTAGTTGAATAGAGTTTTGCTATAATTGGACATTATCTTTTTTTAATTATTCATTAGTTTAAAGATTGATTTTTTAGTGCATTATTTTTTTTCTATAAAATTATGATTAGTTCTTATGTATAAATCTCATACAACAATTTTTTTTAGATTTCGTATGACTTATATTATTTTAACAATAAAAATATGATTGTTTTAGGTATTGAGAATTGTTCTATTTACCATCTAATTATGTTTTATTATTTTCTTTAATGAAAGAAGATATGGCATTTTAATGATAAAGTTTTTATCATTGCAATTCTTAACCCCAATGGAAAGTCTGTAGCTACGATGGTCCCGATGATTATTTCATTTTTTAAAAAATTATTTTCTTTCAAGAACCAATGGTGAAATTTTGTTCTCATCTATTATAAACGAGTTGTGTGTGTGTGTGTATATATATATATATATATATTATGTCTATTTGAATTCTAATGACATAAATTTATAATTTTTCATATACCAATTATATTCATATCTTGATTAATAATTGCTCATTTACAACTAACTCATAATTTAACAATTGTTATTGATTTGATAATCAATAACAATTATTTAGGAAATAATCTCTCTCAAGACGTCACTGATCTTTTCCTTCCTATTTATTTCATTATCTTTTATAGCTCTCATTAATCTCATTTCCTAAAATCTCTCCCTCTCTCAAAACATTATTTACCTTTTCTTTTCTATTTTCTATCTGATTCTGTTTTTTTTTAATGAAAGAAGATATGACATTTTAATGGCAAAATTTTTATTATTATATTTTTTAACCTTAATGGAAGGTCTGCAACTATGCTGGCCCTGATGATTATTGTATTTTTTTTTAAATATTTTCTTCCAACGACTAATGGTGATTTTTTTCATATATTATAAATCAATTATAATTCCTAATTAGGAATATTTTTTAAAATTATATTTAGTAACTTTACTAATTTATTATTACTATCTTTTTGTAATTTTAATTGTTTCTCTTAAGTATGCTTTTTTTTTTTTTGTAGATTTTCTTTCAAGTATGATTTTTTGGTTGTAGATTTCCTCTCAAGTATGATTGAAATTAAATAATTATTTTTTTAGTAATTATTTCTAACTTACTAACTTATTATTTTATTTTTATTGTTTCTCTTATTCATTAACCCGTGCTCGCATGGGTTGATTGCTAGTTTACTGTTAAAAGATTTAAATGTTTCCTATTACACCCCTATCTCAGAGAATCAAATTTCACTGAGATTCTCTTTCCTATCCAATCTCTATCAATCGATCTCCTAATATTTACATTTTATTTTATTTTGGGAGTCTTCATTTCTATATCCGATGGTCTACTAACCAGTGCATGAGTTTTCAACTTCATCTTCATCTCTAAGCTTCACCTCTGTCACCACCTCCATATACTCTTTCTCTCAATGGAAACAATCCCCACAACATCCTATAGCAAGTGCTCTATTCAATGATGACTTCCCACTATAATCCCTCTTAACTTGAGATTGAAGTGTTGTCTTGCAGTATTTATCCAAAAAAAAAAAGTGCAAACTACAAAATCCTCCCTACCAAACGTTTTTTGTCCCTACAATTGGATGATTTCCATATTTTAGTAGACTTGGATTTATTCCATAGGGGATTGTGAGTTAATCCCATCACAGATTGACCATGAACGGAGGTCTCACTTTGATGGTGTCGATAGCCATATCTTGAATTAGATCATGCATCTTAAGCCCTTTTGAATTATAGAAAGCAATCACATTTACTAACAAACAAACATCTTAGAGTTTTTTCTGTATAGCTTGCCCCTTATCAATCATGGCTTCTTTATTCCCTACATCATCTATCAACCCATTATAAATCCAAAAGTTAATTAAACCTTTTGTGGATATTATAAAATCTCTAGGATGCAATGCATAGTACAAGAAGCAAGCTCAAATCTTGTCATTTTTAATCAATTATAACTCAACTTTAAACGTGCCAAGATTTCATTCCCAATTCTATTAAAGTCAGCAATTGAGCCTTTCAACTCATTTAGTGCATTCCTCAACACTCTAAACATCATTCAAATGCCTCAAAGAATGTCCTACGATGATGAAAGTTGGGAACAAGTCTATTATGGTCTTGCAGTTAATGATGGAATTGCAAGGATTGAAAATGATTAATGGGGAGGATCCACTGAGGATTTTGTACTTCAACCCTAACACTTGTTACAGGATACAATGGGGTTTATTAGCTTGTGGAGATTGGAGATGGAGATGATGCCGTCGATATGGATATGGAAAGGAAGAAGAGTCCTAAAATAAGAATAAAGATAAAATAAACAAAATTAGTTTTCATGATGTTAGGAGAAGCTAACAAGTTAATTCAAGAACCTAAAATTATTACACACATGTGGCAGGATTTAGTTGGTTATTTTAGCAAATTGTTGAGATAACACTTTTAGGATATCTGGAATTGAAAAGGAGGTGGTAATAATAGAAAGATTTTCCTATTATATTGTATAATTGATTTCAGGTTAAAAAGTAATTAACTACCACTAAAAACCGATTTTGCAAATACTTTTTCTTACCTTATTATTTGGCAAATTTGCCAAAATTTTGAACAAAATTGACAAAAATCCCTATTTTCAAATGAACTCTTTATTTACTAGATAATTTTTATGAAATTGGTAGATTATACAAAAAAATTCATCATTTACACCATTGGTTGCTTCCCTTCACTACCTTACGACCATAATATTGGAAGAATGACATTGTAATACCTAAGTTGCATTCTTTTGGAGTTCGAGTTGGAGTTGCATTCATTTTTGAAATAAATGTTCTATCAAGGATTTTGTGTTCAAGACAGTGAGGACACTAGGTTACTTCACATGGAATAAAATGGATAGGTGTTAGATGAAATTTCAAATTCTCACCCATTTTATTCTAAACAAAGTCACCTGGTGCCCTGGACACCATCCCAGACAATAGATCCTAGACATAAAATTTGCTCCCATTCTTATTATATTATGGTGTCATTCATAAGAAAGTTGAAGTTGCGATCCTTTATTTTATTTTTTAATAGGATTTTTGCCTAATTGACTCAAACGTTTGGCAAAAGGCAAATACTTTGCTCCTTTTAAGTTAGCACTCTTGTTTTATCCGGTTCAAAGCTAGTTAAGACACATAACATAAAAGGGGTAAAATAGGTACCAAAAAATATTATTTTTAAAACATCAAAATACCCCCTCTTTCTTCCTCCACATCTTTCCCCACCGCTTCTCCACACCAATTGTTTCACAATCGTCATCACACCAAATTCATACCTCTATCAGCGGCACTGGAATCTGCATTGGGATAAATGGTCACCTGTAACCGCTTGTTCTAATATATAAGAACCATCTAAGATTTGAAGCTATCTAAAGCTGTTTTGCAGGTTCGGTTGAACCAACACCTACAGGTGGATAGGAAATCAATGTCATCTCTTCCGCTGGACTGTTGCTTTTAGACATGTGCTCATGTTTTAGGGATTTAGTTTGTATTGGATTGATTATGGCTTTGTTTTGGGGGTAAATAAGAGTTAAAAATTAAGAAATCTAATTTTATTAGGTTTGAGTTTATAGAGGAAGAAGAAGAAAATGAGGAAAAAAAGAGAGTTTGGGTTTGGTTGCAAGGCTTGGATGTGGTGTTAACCATGATGGAAGTAGAAAATGATACCTAATTTTTTGGGTTTGGGTTTGAGTTTGAGTTTACAGAGGAAAAAGAGGGGAAAAATTAAAGAAATAGAGAAAAGACTTTAGATCCAGTTATAGGCTTAGATGTTGTACAAAAAGACGGTGGATTAGCACTTGCCATAGTCACCACCACTTCCTATTTGTCTAATCAATCTTTGGGTTCGAAGATTTAAGCGATGAAATGCAGGGTTAGAAGAAGATGAATTTTTGATCTCATGTTGATGATTTCTAGAGCAGGTGGCTCAGTTATTGGCGTTGATTTTGTCAGAAGTTTTCTATAGCAGATTTCAAGGTTTTAGGCGCTCCTATTGAAGTTGGTTCGATTGAAACCTATCTCACAACGACAGCTTATGCTGGTGTCAGTGACGGAGTTGTGAAAGTGGTACGACGATGACAACAGTGTAATAGCCCAAAGTGGTAATGAAAGACGATGAAAAAGATGGTGTGGAGAGAGATTGAAGGAAGAAGAAGGGGACATTTTTAGGTTTTCAAAATATCTGTTTTCAATGTCCGTTTTTTTCACCCTTTTACACTAAGTGTCTTCCCCAAATTTGAGCTAGATAAAACCAGGGTGCAGAGAAAGGAACAAATTATTACCAAATAAAAATAATGAGGTAACATAAAATATCATTAAAATTAGATTTTTTAAGGAAAGCATTGTTAAAAAGGGAGTTAGTTATTGTTTATTAACTAATATATTTCTTTTATACCCTAGATCCACCAAATCTAATCTCTCCAACGTTTCCCTCTCCTACGCCATATCTCTCCTAATAAGCCTCCATCTCCCATGTTACTTTGTGATTCCATCTCCAACTCTCTTTTCCCACTCTTTGTGAAAGTTACTTCATCCTGCAACATTGAAGGCGGGGCTTATTCCTTGAAGTTCAATCAAGAGGTGCCACTAACACCATGGCAGCCAGTGAAAGAACCCATTCCTCTCTTACAAGTTATAAATTTACAATTACATATAATATTCTACTCCATTCCTCTATTATTTAGTCCTCCACAACTCCATCTCCTCGGTTTACCCAAAACCTTCACCTTTTTCCCTTGAAAGCCTTCGATTTTCCAGTGATAGAATGTCATATAACTCAAAAAATCCCCATTTTCTTCAACCTAGGTGTTGGAAGTGTCTTGAATTTGCACAGCTTATAAGCCGTGCATAACCCATCAACTGAGTAATTGTCCTCTTTTAGGAAGTTTAATTATTTAGGGCTCTTAAGCCACCAAACGTTCTAGGGTTTCTTGGTTTAGTATATAAGGTATATTTTGTGGGTTTTAGGACCGCGAGAAGATTGTGGAAAATTTGTGGGTTTCGTCAAGACTTTGTAGAGAAGCAAGAACATATTTTGTGTAGAGAGTTCGCAGGTTTTTTTCCCTTTGCTTTGGAACTTGCTGTTGTGCATTTTGTAATCTCTTTGTTTTCCATCTTAGTGAAAGTTCTTGATCATCTTTTCCCATGGATGTAGTATGGTTTTCCAAACCCCGTTAAATATTGTCTCTTGTGATTGTTTTTTGCCATTTATTGTTTTCTCGTTGTATTTCACATGCATCACATACTTGAATCCGATCTGCGTTTGTTCCATAGTGTTGCTCTGGCACAACAAGTTCTAGCACAACACTAGGAACTCTATTCCCATCTCTCTCTCTCTCTCTCTCTCTCTCTCTCTCCCCATTATGTCAGTCTACAACACCATGTTCTTGAACAGTGAGCTCTCTGACCTGACATCAATCTTCGCTCTTTACTTATGATCATGATTAGAGTCTGCATTGGATGGTTGGAGCATTCATCGTTCTCATTCTTTTCCTCCTCTCTCTTTCTTTGCATCACGTCTTGTTGTTGAAAATCTCCAAACTCTGGTAAACATTTTCCTAAGTTCCATTTTATGGAAATTTAAACTCAAGTTTAAATAGATTGGTTAAATCCTAGGAGAAGGATTGCAAAGAAAAAAAATAAAACAACCTTGGGTTACAAAGTGAGTCTAATGGTTTAGGATTGCCATGTTTGTTTACTAATTTTTCTCACACTCCTAATGCCATCACCGTCATGTTTGTAAGAGTGTGAGCTGTCGCAAGTCCCAAGTCCCAAGTCTTCGGCAATGATGAAAAACGCGGTCTAATCTTTGGTGCTTGGGTCCGACAATGATAGTTTATCGAGGTAGGTTTCTGTCCACTCCCCCCTAAAACCGCCCTCTGCCCCTAACAGGGGATGGATACATCAGCGCCGAAAAGTGGTTTACACTTCTTTTTTTTGGGGGGGAGGGGGAGCATATCACTTTTCAGCGTGAATGTGCCTGTCCCCTAAGGTTAGCGCTAGTTAAGGGGAGTGTTCCCAATCCTCTTTGGAAATCTTGTGACCCTACAAAAACAATAAAACAAAGCAAGATGCGCAAAAAGACATAACATGCAGGAAGATGGTGCACAACCATCTTCCTAACATAATTGAGCAGATTCTAGTTGTATTCTTTCATACAAACACACGGAGTAGACACATTGACATCGTTCATCCTCACAACATTATTGAGAACAACTTGATGTATCTCTTGTTGTATTTAAGATTCAAACTATTGAATCTTTTATTGGGCGTGATCAATTGAAGGAAGATTTGATTGATCGAGATGATTGGTATAACTACAAAGTAAAAGAATATTTTGTTCGATCAATCGAACCTGTTCTGTAATATAAAAGAGCATTTTGTTTGATCGATTGAGTTTCAATCTATTGAGGCACTTGGTTTGTGAAAAAATATAAATGTTACGAAAATTTTATTTGTTTATAGGGAAGTCTGCAGAGGTACGAGAAGTGTCTACAGACATTCATATGTGATTTTAATGCTAATGGGTGTCTAATATGTTTGTAGACGCATTTTAAGGTGTCTCTCTACAATCTATAAATAAAGAGGGATGTTTCACATTAAAAGTATTGGAAGAAAAATATTTTTCTCTCAATCTCTCTTTTTTCTTTTTTTATTTCTTGTGAACATTTTAGATGTTCTTTGCAAATATTTTGAGTTTTTTGATTTTTTTTTGCTAGGTTTAAACCTCACTCGTTGCCATTTGTTATGAGTCTTGTTATACTATATGTGTCCAAAAAGATCTTGTCATTGAATCTAGGGACGGTTGTTGGAAAAGCCTTAATGCATCAGAATAGAGGGAGACAAATACTGATAAGGATAGTACCTATTGGCATGCCTTGACATAAACTAATAAGTTCTTTCTAATTGTCTTTCTATTCTGTTTTAGTAGAAATCTTCTTTGCAATTTTTTGTTTAGTTCTTTCTGATTTTACAATTGAAGTAGACAAATAAAGTAATATTTAAAATTATTTATGTTATATCTTGTTGTAATTTTCTTTCTTAATGTGATTGTTAAACAACAGCTCCACCATTGCTCCATTCCATCCATGGTTCTGCCTCTCTTGAGCCTGCACTTTGCATCAACCTTACTTTTTCCACTTCGAAAACCTCTTTTGCATTTTTATCAGCACAAAATTCGCTTCTCAAATAAACTTTGATTGCTTATTGTGCGTTCAAAATTCGTCTTTGAAGCCTTTTGAAGAATACATTGAGTCTTCCTTAGATGGAAACAAAGATTAGGAAAAGACAACTTGCACGTGGGCTCTCTCTTGTAATTCTAACTAGCCGGATTGATTGAGAAGGTTTCTAAATTCAGGAAGGGATCCTATAAAGAAATGCCCAATGCCAATACAAAAGGGTGGGTTAGCTCCATTGTCCTCCAGGTATGTATATGTTGTCTAAAGACCGTTCTTACCATGTTTATAACAAAAAGATGTCAGTTTTATTTTTCCATAATTTGAAAAACAAAATGGAGAGAAGGAAGAGAAACAAAAAAGAAAAACTAGCGTACATCTTTTGCCTTCATCCTTGAGATGGAATGCCAAGGTTATAGTTTCCACTTTCTAGTTTGATAAACAGAAACAAATTAGAAAATACAAATGAAAATACGAACTCTCCTCCATGATCATTATGGATTCTCTTAATAGTGAGTTCTTTTTTCGTTTGCAATTTTATACAAAGATTTTTGAACTCATCAAATGCTTCGGATTTCTCTCTTAAGAATAATACCCTTGTATATCTAGAGAAATCATTTACCATAACCATAAAAGTACCTTTCGCCACAAAGGCTTTCGGTTCTTGTTAGTCTGGCTGAATCCATATGAATTAGCTCTAATGGTCTTGTGGTGCCAATTTTGGTCAATTTCTTATGGGAAACTCTAACTTGTTTCCCATGTTGACAATCACTACAAATTAGACTTCCTTATTTACCTAGTTTGGGTATACCAAGAACTAAGTTTTTCCTACTTAGTTTAGACAAGTTCTTATAGTTTACATGCCCAAGCCTTTGGTGCCATAGACTTGTTTCATCTTTTTGTGTGATGAGGCATGTGTTTGGTCTACCATCTTCAAAGATATAACAATTCACCAGTATGTATTCTTTTGACAACAATTCCTTCTTTGTCTTTTATGTGTCAACCATTCTTTGTGAAACCAACATCATATTCTAAGTCACAAATTTGACTTGCTTAGAAAGTTATGTTTTAGGCCATCCACAAACAACATATCTTTTAATGTTGGGACTCTAGGTATTTCAACAACACCTCTACCCATTATATTGACAACTTTATTGTTTTTCAATCAATTGATCTTTGTGGATGATCAACACATTGACTCTTTCCTTGTCAAAGTGTTTAATCAAGATTGATGCCACTCACCCGAATACATTCCTTAATTGCACAATTGGCTTAGTTCTTTGAGCTAAAATTATCTCATTTTACTTCTCATGTTCTTTTAAAGATCATGCCTTTAGGATTCCTTCAATCCTACTTGAAGGGCTTAGATTCAATTCGGATCATATAAGTCCCTCTTCTGTATGGCCTTGATCGTGTCATGGTTATTGTTAAGATATCATCTTGACATGCTTTCCCTACACAATAGGATGAAAATTCATTTTTCTTTACCCAACTCTTCTTGATCCACTTTTCTTGAATCTTGATTTGTCTTAGGTGAGTCACTTTCCTTTTCTTCTGAAAATGATTTTTAGGTTCTTAAAATTGATTTTTTTTCTTTAGATTTGTTGCATTCTAATTCTTTTGAGAATGAACTTGATTTATCCTTTTAGACTCTTGGGGATTATAGACATACAAATCCTTTTTGCCTCTTGACGCACCTAATTCTTATGTGACCTTTCATTCCATAGTAATGACATGTGAATGGAGGTTTTCTAGAAGATGAGACACTACTTCTAGAGGTTGGGTCATAGCCGTTTAATAAACTATGTGCTTCCTTTATTCTTTCAAGATGAGTAAAAGTTTTTTTTTTAAGGAAGAACATTTTCCACCATACATCATGGTTTGGGGAAAGACATTTGCCTGTCTTTTACCTTTTGTAAAGACATTCTTTGTTATCTTTTTGAAAGTAGAAGGTTGGGTATTTACAGAGCTAAGTCCCAATCTTTTTCTATCACCACATTATTTGCCCTTTGTCAACATATTCTCTAATTTTTCGCTACCTTGGGTAAGAGAGCTAAGATTTTTTTTGTTTTGTTCAAGTTCTTTAACTTGATTGAATAGCTCATTGTTTGTTGCATTGAGCTTGGAACAAGTGAGATCAAGACTCTTTTTATTCTCTTCTAGAGATTTAACTTTTTGTTCAAGTTCTAGAGTCTTGTTGGACAAAATTTCATTGTCCTTAACTAGTTTCCTCTTTTCAATTTCCTATTGAAAATTTTAAAACATGAACCATTCTAGCAGACATTCTAGTATAACATAAATTCTATATTTCTCTATCTAGTGGTGGGAACAACTGTTGTTTATCATGTCTAGAATCTGACCATCTCTTTACGGAGCTGTTAATGAAGGTTTTCATATTCGGGAAGGATATCTAATAGCATCAAAACACTATGCGTGGGCCTTAACCTGGGATTTTTTTTTTCTTTGGTATTTCCATGGGCCTGAATCTCTTTTTTGGGTGCCACAACCACCAGGGCAATGGGGCGGTGGCACATACGACTGACACTTTTTTTTTTTGGTTTTGTTTTGGGTGAATTGGGCCTGAGACCTGAACCCTACAGTCTTGCTGCTAAACAACGACATTTGCATATTTCGGATGAGAAGAAAGAAAGCATCAATGGACTTCTAACTTAGGAGTCCAGCTTACACTACTTAATATACAAATTATCCTGGGAACAGCTCAACAGTGTCATTGCAATCAAAAACTGAGATAGCACCTACGACCATAATATTGGAAGAATGACACCGTAATATAACATAACTGAGTAGGAGCTGTAGCCTATCCACACTAACGCAGCCTGCACATTGTTTCCATTAGCATATTCATATTGCATTCCCTTTCATAGCCATGGGTGTGGGGTCAAGTCTATAACATACAGAAATAACACAAGCGAAAAAAAATTGTAAAATTAAATAAATGATAGTCCCATCTTCCTTCTCATAGTGCATCAGTCTTCCTTTCATGTATAGGATTAGAAGGAGGTTAAAGCCACCGGACTTCATATCCAAAATAACAAGACTTAGCTATTTTTTTGGCCTCCCACATCCTTCAAACCGTACATGTTAATGTCTATCTGTTTTTAAGTTTCATTCAATGACAATTGACAAGAAACTTAAATTGGTTGTCAGATGCTTATATATTAACAATTGTGTAATACATTAGGCAAGGGCTAATCCTGGATGGGCCCAGAGGCAGTCTCAAAAGGAAATGGTACAGCCTAATTCCTTGGCGGCGGCATCAAGAAAGTTTAGAGTCATTCCAGATGCACGTCGGTTGTGAGCCTCCCATTTTAAGCACTTTTCAATGTCTGCATGCCACTCAATGACTCCCAAACTTAAGTACTGGTATTGGGGACCTTGGGTATCCTGTATGTCTTCTTGTTTAGTAGTGGACTTTATTGGACCAATAAGCAAAATATTGCGGAGAACTGATGTGCTAAGAGCACGGACATGAGCACTTGGATGAGAAAGGCAGCGGACAGTCGCTGGTAGGCGGCACTGCATGCACGTGCCCCGATTAAAATCACATCAATAAAAGTTTAATCTCAGCCTAAACATGGGACCCTGTTGTAATATGTGAACCAGAGGGGGTTGGGATTCATTTACCTTCAACAGATTTGAAAGGCCATCTGAGAGAGCTAAGCCAGATTCCCCCCACTTGAGCACAAGCTGAACTGTTCTAGCTGTAGCTTCCAGGAGCTGCTCATTTATGTATACATGGAAACACAATCTCAGAAAATACACATAGTAGCCACACAAATCCAGAATCTAACTGGAAAGTCTTCCCAGCTAAACAGAAACCTTATAATCAGACCAGAGTTATATTTAACACCATAAGCTAAAATCAATCGAAATAAAGCAGAGGTATGTCTAGGCGAAACAAGATGAGACGTGTCAAGAAACACTAGTAAGCACTAAGATAAAGGAAAATTGGGATAACTCTCTCTCTCTCTCTCTCACACACACACACACACACACCAAAAAAAAAAAAAGGAAAAAGGATAAGGGAATCATTTGAGAGAGCTACCACAAATATAGTACAGCAATGAGTGCATGTTTGGACCTTTTATTTGTATAAAAAGAACAAAATCCTATTTTCATGAGATATTACCTCTAGTTGTGGTAAAGTGCATGCTTCTCCATCAACGAGCATTCCATCTGTGGCACGTAGAAGAAGATCTGAAGCACCTGCCAGAATTACCAAAGATTCTGGGCTATCATGATTTCTCATAAGCTCCACGATTAATTTTAAGATTCTCTGGTTAATTCTCCACATATTTTGACCTTGCTCATCATCTCTAGCAATCCAAGGCTGCAATTCCCTCTCCGCCTGACAAGGACACATGACCGCAAAAGTGACTAAACACATGAAGTGGTTGAAAAATGAAAATTTTAGAGAACATGTTTTTGTGTCAGTTGAGAATTCAAAAGTTATACAAAATTTGGACCTGAAGAACAACTGCAGTTGACGCTTTTGTCGGTGATGCTGACACAACATTGCATAGGGCATCGACTACCTACAAACAATAAGAAAGTTGGTCAATAAGACACATCCTTATGGAGGAGCAAACAAATAGATATGATGAATTTTGTTTTAAATATAGGGAAGCTTCACATGTACATTCCATTTTACTAAGCTCCACTAATCACTTACAATTTAACCATTACATTGTCATGAAAAGCTCTAGCAAATTTTAACCTTTGATAACTAACTAGTGTTTCTATTTCAATCATCAACATTCCCATTGCTAGTCATTTTTGTTTCAAGACTTTTTTTTTCAAAAAAAAAAGAGTATGCATATGTACATAAATTAGGTGATGTAGCACAGTCCACAGGCCTAAAGATTCATGTCTGCAGGTGATGCTGGAGCAGCCATGCGCAATAAGAAGTTAGATGATCATGAGTGATGATCATAGGGGCTACATCTTGTAAGGGTTATTATGGTAATAAGTAAAGTTTGGATTGGGTTTGTAATAAGGCTTAAAAACCAAGGTCAATTTAGGGTCGAAAAAAAATTTAGATCGTTCGAAAATGCCCAGAATTGAAAAAAAAATCATAATGATTGGTTCAGAACGGCTCTATTTTTACAGTTGGAAAAGAGCCGTTGGGAGTTCTAGAGCATGATTCTTCCACTCGATAAATAGGGACTAAAGCCCCATATACTCAACAAGACATGACTGGTTTCCAAATTCAAATTCTTGAAGATTAGTGAGTCTGTGAACACTTATAGTCAAATTCTTGTTGTATTCTACCTTGGAGCATTCTCCTATAGTTAAACTCATACTAAGATAGTGTTGTTAGCTTTCCAAATTTACAATTATACTTATTGGAAGCTTTGGAGAGAAAATTCCCATAGTAAAATCTTCGTCTCTCCATAAAGGGTGGTTTTAGTATACAATGAGGCAACCCTTATCGGAAGATATTCCACCTCTTCAACCGAAGTTTATAACATTAGCCAAAGCCACCGAAAGCCAATTCTCGCAGCACTTGCCGGATCCAAGTGCAAACTTGCATCATCCATCAGAACCACTAGAAGGAACGTGCCCATCGAAGTCACTGGGAGCATACTTACAAGGGTGCAGATTATTTGGAACTTGTAAGTGAATTTTCAAGTTTATTAATTTTTCGTATAATAGTTTAGGAGTGGATTCTTTAAATCTAATCACACTAAACTAAACCCTAAAACACTCAAACGTATCTTCCTTGGATATGCTGTAAACAAGAAGGGTTATAAGTGTTACCATCCAGGTATTAAGAAACGTATAGTCTTTTGGGATGTGACGTTCTTTGAAGGTTTTTTTTTTCCTTCCTAAAAGACTTCTCTTCATGGGGAGAGTGTTGGTGGTCAGGAAGAGATCTCTTCTGTGTCTCCATTGCCATTACCTGTTCCATCTTTCTTTTTTGATTATGGTGGTGGTTGAAAGGATGTTGGTGTTCAAGGGGAGGAGTTAAAATTTGCGTATTCAAGAACAGGGAAAGAAAAGGAGCAAGACAAAGACAACAAACAAAACAAGTTGCCATCTCAAGTTCCTAGTTAAGAGGCCACTTTGGATCCTATCCTTGAAATACGTATCGTTCCTTCCTCAATTTTTTCTCCTTTAGATACTTCTTTTGATTATATTAATGTTCAAATTTCTATTCGTAAGGGTGTTAGGTCCTGTACCCAACATCTTATTTCTAACTTTGTTTCTTTGAGTCACTTGTCTTCATATTTTCATAGTTTCTCCTCTGCTTTGTTTTTAGCTCCAATTCTTCAAAATGTGTTAGAAACCCTTTCACAACCATATTGGAGAGTGCAATGGAGGCGATGAGATCACTTGAAAAAAAAAAATCATACATGGGAAATGGTTAATCTTCGTCGAGGTAAAAAGTTGTTGGATGTAAGTGGGTGTTCACAGTGAAGTATAAAGCTGATGGTACAGTGAGAGGTACCGGGCTAAACTCGTTGCAAAAGGCCATACTCAGTTGCATGGAATTGATTACCAAGAAATGTTTGCACCAATTGCCAAAATGAACTCAAACAGAGTACTCATCTCACTTGCTGTCATTGCCACACAAAAATTGGCTTCTATATTAGTTTGATGTAAAGAATTTTTTCCTAAATGGTAATCTAGAATAAGAAATGTACATGCAACCTCCACCTGGTTTTCAACATTCTGAAGGTAAAGGAAATGTGTAAAGATTAAGGATGACATTGTATAACCTAAAGCAATCTCTTCGGGCTTGGTTTGAAAGGTTTTGACTGTTTATCAGTCTATGTTGAAGAATGGGTATACACAATGTCAAAGTAACCATACTTGTTAAGCGAGTGCAAAGCAAGTTTACAGCCTTGATTGTTTATGTTGATAATATAGTTGTTATTGGCAATGATGAATATGAAGTAAAGTAGTTAACGATAAAGTTAGCAAGAGAATTTGAAATTGAAGATTTAGGACAACTCAATTACTTTTTGGGAATGGAGGTTGCAAGGTCAAAGAGTGGTATCTACTGTCTCAAAGGAAATAAGTGCTAGACCTTCTAAAGGAGACAAAAATGCTTGGTTGTAAGCCAACTATTGTTCCCATTGATCCAAATCACAAGCTCAAAGAGGATCCATATGATAGTTTAATTGATGTAGGGAAATATCAACGCCTTGTGGGGCATCTCATATATGTCATTGACTAGACCTGACATTGCTTATGCAGTCAGTGTTGTTAATCAATTCATCCATGCTCCCACACTTGTTCATATAGAGCCTACTTACCAAATTTTTAGATACTTCAAAGGTTGTCCAAGGAAAGGTGTGTTTTATTCTTCTCATAGACATCACAAAATGGAGGCGTATGCCGATGCAAATTGGGCATGATCAGTCATTGATAGATGATCCACCTCAGGTGATTGTACTTTTATGGGTGGAAATCTAGTTACTTGGAGGAGTGAGAAGTAGGCAGTGGTTGCTAAATCTAATGCAGAGGCCGAGTTCATGTCTATGGTACATGGTGTGTGAGCTTCTGTGGTTGAAATGATTATTGATGGAGTTGGGTGTTTCTATTCCTCATCCTATGACCTTATACTATGACAATAAGGCCGCTAAACGTATTACACACAACCCAGTACAACATGATAGGATGAAACATATTGAGGTAGATTGTCAATTTATCACGGAAAAATTGCTATGGGGATAGATTTGTACTCCTTTTGTGAAAACTGGAGATCAACTAGTAGATGTTCTTACGATGGAGTTAGGTTTCATGATGTTGTGAGCAAGTTGGGAATAAGAGATATCTATTCCCCAGCTTGAAGGGGAGTTTAGAAGTGTAAGGGTATAAATGTTAGTATATTATTGTATATATACGGTATATATACCATATACAGTATATCATCAAGAAGATATAAATAATATTTTAGTGGTGTAGAGAGGGAAATTCTTTATACACGATTCACTCTCCATTCTCTCTTTATCTCTTTATTTTATTGTCACTTTCTTGTAGGTACATATTTCAACTATAATTTATGCAAAACTGAAGATTAGAACACAACTTGCTGATGTCTCTAATAAAATATTTGGGAATTGGTAGTGATCAATTTGCAGCAATTGTTTTAAGCTAGGTTTGGGAGATATACATGCTCAAATTCGAGGTACATATATATATATATATATATATATATGGAGTCGGCTATACAAATTGTGTTCCACCATTCCACTCTATCTGGGTCATATCTTCCATTAAATTATAAGAACTTAAGTCTTTTTGCATCACTTCAAGTCAAGTCATTTTTGTCCTTCCTCTTGTCGTTCTAATGCCTTAACCTGCACCACCCACTCCCCACAGGTGCAGTTGTGGTCTTTGTTGCACATGACCAAACCATCTTTGATGCAGAAGCCAAATTCAATTCAAGCAATGAGGGCCCATGGGAGAATAATGGAAAAGGTTGGCTTGGACTTGGGCCTTCAATGAGGCCTTTTGCTGATGATTTGGGCTGAAATGGGGGTACAAAGTATCGAGGGTAAAGTAGGAAATAGGTATTTGGGGGTATCATTGTAATAAGGCTGAAAGGCCAAGGGTAATTTGGGATTTAATAAGGCTGGCCAACAGCTAGATAATATTCCTTTTTTAGTTGCTGATTTAGTAGTTATTTAGGGTATATTGAATCCTTTTTCTTTTAGCAAGTCTTAGGGTTTTAGAAGTTTGTTAGGAAAGGGAGTTTCTATTCTCAAACTCAGGTAGTTTATAATGTTTAAAAGCAAAATTTCTGTAACCTAATTAATGGGGCTTGAATTATGTGAGAACGAATCTCGTGAGAACCGTGAAAACGGCACCAGAGAGGCTGACGCATCAGTAC